>JAJOZX010000099.1:212500-265000 GCA_023014485.1 Bathynomus jamesi | reverse complement strand
GGCGCTATCTGGAATACATGGTGCGATCTGGCAACTCAGCACCCGAATACATGGCGTGATCTGGCAACTCAGCAACTGCATACATGGTGCGATCTGGCAACACAGCACCTGAATACATGGCGTGATCTGGCAACTCAGCAACTGAATACATGGCGCTATCTGGCAACTCAGCCAGAATAGAGGTTTATAAAAGACCGAGAGACGACTGACGGAGTCATTCAAGCTCGGCTCCCAGCCGAGCAAGGACCTCTGGTCCTTCTTTTTCTGGCCCTTTGGGAAAACCCCTTAGAGGCCTCTTAGGTTAGGTAAACGAAAATAGTTAGGGGGAGAACTCCGCCTCCAAGTTGCATGCCTTGCAATCAAAGGCAACTACTCTCTCTCACTCTCTCCTGCAGGTGTACCCCTCCCCCCTTGGCTCAGCCAACTGGCTGATTAGGAGCCTATAAAACAACGTCTACTCGGCTGAAGTCTTAATATGCACTTGGCTCCTGCCAGGTGAACACCTCTCCTCCTTTCTCTCCTCCTTTCTCTCCTTTCTGGCCCTTTGGGGGGAATAGTTTGGGGGAGAACTCCGCCTCCAAGTTGCATGCCCCTTGCAACCCCGGTTGGCAACAAAGGGCCCTTTGGGGTATTTGTTTTTCTTTTTTTTGTTTTTCTTTTTTTTTTAATTTTTTTTGCAACACCCCCCCACCCCAGTTGCAACACCCCCACCCCCCCTTTGCAACATTACGTAATCACTTGGAACACTCTTGCACTCTCCCCTTTTGCGGCTATACTACTCATGCCGATGAGCAACACATAAGAGAATTGTGATGGAGAAGAATATTAAAAGCACGATCAAAACAATCACCAGCGGGGGAAATTCGAGCCTTCGCCATGCCTGAGCTACTCTACGATAGTCAAAACTATTACGAAATGATCAACTGGCAAACGGCTGAGGTGAACGAACCCCCCGTTACAAAAACAATACCTGATACCCGAATAAAAGAGTTTGTTGAGACGGGAGACCAGCCTGATGGACTGATCCCACTATTCCCTTGTCATACTCAAGCGGTCGAGAGACTCATCAAATTAGTAACCGAAGACTCTGCCATTGTAAGTGGAATAGAAGAGAGGGACGGATTCATCCGCTCCCGTCTTCACTCCCGAACAAAAATTGCACGATTTGATTCTAAGAAAGATTACCGTATGTAAATCGACATGCAGCCAAAGGAAGGGTGGTTGGGGCTGGATAGGGTGGAACTCGACGTACAGCCACCTCCTCGTGGTGAGTTCTGGGTTGCTAATTTTATAAAATTAGCAAGCGAGGAGCTGTACTTAGTACTTATCGTACTTATAACATCGCATTAACGTAATTATAATCCACATTTAGACTTTTCTCGGGGACAGAAGATATTACTCTAGAGTCATAAAATTTTGCGTGTGTGTTATTTCATGCCTAAGCAACGATATAAATGCTATGGGAAATATATAAATGCATTATTTAAGACAAAGAGCCGATCTGAAAATATGTATATAAATTACCTATTTTTTCAACATTTGACGTTGTTGCCGGGGGCAAAAGATATTAACGTAGGACAACGCGCTTGGAAAAACGATCATATGAGGTCTTTTTCATCGACTTTATAGTTATTAGGAATAATTTTGATGCATATTGAAATATTTTAAAAATTATAAGAAAAATACGTTTTTGACTACTAAAATATGATTTTCATCGCTCTGCCGGGGACAGAAGATGATTACCTATTAAGCTAAGAGTTTGCAGAGGCTATTTTCTCCTGAATGCGCAAGTTTTTGTCTCTATTAGAATATGGAAATCGAAAAAATGTAAAATCGATCCACCCTACAGTGAACACGCCTCGTCATAGACTGCCTGATGCGTTCAAACATTTCAGGTATTGCTCGAATTTTCTGGCATCCTTGTTCTACACATTGGTGAAGCATTTCAACGTTGTCAATGGGTGTCACGTAAAAGATGGATTTCAGATGATCCCACAGGTAAAAATCGAGTGGATTCAGGTCCGGGGAGCTAGCAGGCCACGCAATGGGTCCTCCACGGCCTATCCATTTATCAAGGAAATGGCCATCCAAATAGTGTCTGGCTACTCGACTAAAATAAGGCGGAGCGCCATCATGCATAAACCACATATGACGTCGGACACCAAGAGGAAATTCATCTAGTAAATCGCTTAAATCATTCCTTAAAAAATTGGAATAAGATTCTCCTGTTAATTTTCCATGCAAAGCAAAAGGACCGATTAAGTTGTTGGCAATAAGTCCTGTCCATACATTGATACTAAATTGTTGTTGGTGCCTTGACTGGATGATGTCATGCGGATTCTCTTCGTCCCAGTGATGAGTGTTGTGAAAATTGATCACGCCATTTCTTGTGAAGGCAGCCTCATCAGAAAACAACACGGAGGATAGAAAAATAGGATCACGGGCACACTGTTGAAGAAACCAAGTACAAAAAGCCTCTCATGGTGGGAAATCAGCTTCAGTAAGGCCTTGTACTCTCTGAATGTGATATGGGTAAAGCTGTTGTTCCCATAAAATTCTCCACACAGTTGTGTATCTTACACCCTCTGCTGTTGCTATCCTTCGGGTGCTGACACCAGGATGTTCCTCCACACGATTCAGGACCCGCTCCTCCAACTCACCAGTTCTGGCACTGATTGGTCTACCACCATCTGAAACTCGCTTGTTGAATGATCCTGTATCACCAAGAAGCTCGTTTATTCTTTGAAAGGTCTTCTTATCTGGCAGATGGCGATTCGGAAACATTTCCACGTACTGACGTCTTGCTGTGGCCGCATTACACTCAGCAAGTCCATACATGAGATGCATGTCTGCCATTTCTCTGTTTGAATAAGCCTCCATTCTCACTTCAAATGCACACTATCAATGAATAGCACAAAAACTTTTAAGGTTTTTTCTTTCTCACTGGACTGCACTTATTCACGGTAAGAAGTTACGAATATGAACAGTGAAACACCACGATGCACCTGACTGACTGACTGATGGCTCCACATTCAACGATATTGAAACATGTCATAGAGTGTACGAAACATTACAACCGGCAAGGCCATACATGAAATAAGTCTCATACACACTCACAAACATTGTCGGCAAGCAGTGTTTGTAAACAGTTTGCAGAAAGAATTGCTGGAACACAAAACGGGCTGTAACTCTGAAACAAAGTGATTTCAGGTATATGTTTATATAAACGTTTTTCATTGTTTTCAGGTCCTGAATCCATCCTGAAAGTGCGTCCCACATGTTATGAAACACCGTGTATATACGAGTATATAATCTAATGTATGTACGAAACATCATGCATGAATCTGCACGATTTTTTCATAATGAAAAATTCGCCCACACATGTGTTCGAGCCCACTACTTCTCGAATAGAAAATGAGGGCGCTGGCCACTGCACTACGACGGGATATTCTGTATATAAATTTGAGCAACCGAGGAAACGCATAGCGTTGCGTCCAGAGGCATTTTACATGTTAACCCTCCCGCACTCGAGGTAATGACCAGCATTTCATTCAAGGTATCTGGTGCAACGTTGGGGTTCCATAAATGGAATATCATGCATAATTCCACCCCTCGTCGAGCGAATTCTTCATCATGAAAATTGTGCGAATTCTTGCATAATATCCCATATATATATATATATATATATAAAAATAAAACTTCATAGTTTAACCTGGTTTTACAGCAGATAAGCTGGCTTTCCACAGTTACATACAATAACACACAGTTTCCACTCACTATGCGCTTCCACACACACACACACACACACACACACACACACACACACCCTGACACGACCGAATGAATACTAATCAGATTGGGTTCAACATTCGTAACAGATAACGCAAATTCGTTTCCACTTCGATGCCGAAGTCTCGCACAGCAGACGAACTTCCAAACGCATATTCGTTATTTGCTCCGGGATTCATTTAAAGCTTTCTAGTCGGCGATGCACTAAATACGATTATGGTAATGGGAGCGCTAACCGGGCAGGCGTCTCGAAGGGGAAAAGAGGGAGCGAGAGGGAAGGCTCTGAGGGATGAATAAGAGGGAATGACACTGTAGCAAAGGATTAGCTGATGGGAAGGAAAGCGAAAGCAGAACCTTAGGATAGCGCCCAAAGTCTAGAGGAAAGGCCCGATAAGGAATATTGGAAGAAAGGTTTTTTCGCATGGAAATTCTGAATTCTGAGGGAATTAATTAATAATTTGAGGGGAGGGTTCGAGGAAAGTATATCTGCATGAGGACAAAACGTAAAGAAATAAGAGGATAGGAAAATTCTGTACAAAAAGAGGGGACCGGGGATAAAGTTTTGAAAAGGATCTCAAGAGGGGAAAAGATTTGAGGGTTATAGATGAAGATTAAAAAAAATGAAGTTTCCCAACGAATTCAAGCAAGGAACCGTTTTGTGTACAGAAAAAAAATATATATAAAAGAAAGGGGGCGGTGTAAAGTAACGTCCGAGGGGAACATTTAACATTCAAATATGAGGCAAAAGAAATTCAAAATAAAAATCAAACATTTCAAAAAGATTGAAATAAATTATTTATTTTTTTATTATTATTATTTATTTCTCGATTAATATGGTGAGGAACAGAAGTTCTTTTTGATGCTTTTAACGATACAACAAAGAATCCATTGAAATTAAAAAAAATTTTATATACTTTAATATTAATTAAATTTATCTTTTTTTCGGGAGTTTAAAAATTATTTCCTATACAAGTGAATAGTTTATTAAATAAATTTCAGACTTTATATAATAAAAACTGGTTGTTATGGCAACGGCAGATTATTCCGCACATCATTGATGCATTTGTGTGTGTATATATATATATATATATATATATATATATATATATATATATATATATATACACACACACCGTATGTTACGCGTAATGTGGATAGTTGCCTAATGTTGATATTAGAAATTTTCATGTTACGCGTAATGTGGAAATTTCTAATGTCAACATTAGGCAACTATCCACATTACACGTAACATATATATATATGGCTGCGTCGTGGCTACGTCTTAACACCGCTTCTCCTTATACAAATGTTTAATATAATTTTGGGAAATAGCTCAGCTTGGATATTGTTGATTATCTCATAGACTTTGGTCTTTAGGTATACAACTGTTTTAGACTTGGTAGAATAGAGCCTCTCTTTTATGTAACCCCACAAAAAAGATCACAGAAGTTGAGCGACGTTCGGAATGTTCGGTAGTTGGATGAGAGTGACCGTGGTTTGAATCCCACGTGAAGCTGTAGGTCCTCTCCGTCACATGAACTTTGTCGTTAAAGAGGAGGTATGTACAGTATTACATTTGCTTTCATTGTAAACTGCTTAGTTTCTCTAAAAGATAGTTTGAATATTTCGTCGATATAAACTTATTAATTTATTATAATAAATCTTTGTATATTTTATATACTCGTATTCGTTTGTGGCAAAAATCTTTATAAAATTATCTTCACACTAATTTCGACAGCGTCCGTAGCCTAGTGGGTAACAAACGCAGTTTTCCTATAAACAAAGTGAAGATACTGAGGTCGGGGTTTCGACTCTTAATGGTGTTGATTAAAAATAATCCAGGATTTAGCACAATGGACCTAATTAGACTTGTGCCTCATTAGGCACAATGGACCTAATTAGACTTGTGCCTCATTAGGCACAATGGGCCTCAACCCCTGAGCGTTGTGCCAGCTACAGGCCCTACTCATCGATTATACTGTTCAACAACATTTTTTTTGGCCAGATGATAGTAGTTGTTATCTTTGCAGTTTTCATCTCTAATTATGAAAATTATAAAGAAATTTTGCTATCAAGTCAGGTTTTCGAGAAATTTAGGGCTCAATTCTTGACCAAATTTGTACGAGTATATAGATGATAAATTGAACAAATTATTAAACCTGCATCTACCCCATAGCTGAGAGTATCCTAGCAGAAAATGTTTTAGCTAATGTAGGATGATGTAATTTCCTGACATGTTCAAACCTGTCATAATACCAATTTTCATTGTGTTATCTGCATAGAAGGCTACTTGCAGTTATGAGTCATTCAGTCTGCCGCAAGCTGCTTCATGCTGCGGATCTGTTCATGTGCAGTGAAGTTTAATTTTATAATTTTTTCCATTTACCTAATCATTTAATTGTGCATGTGTTACGCAAAATAGCGCCTTGAAGATAAAAAGGATAATTTGAAATGTCGCGTAAATATGTGAACAATCATAACAGTTTTTGTTATGTGTGTGGTGATTGCGTGATACAAGATCACAAAAGAAACATTACTCCCTTAATCAAAAAAGCTTATGAGCTCTACTTCGGCTGCAAAGTCGGGGATCCAGATAAAGTTTGGGCTCCCTATAGACGAGTATGCTGTGCGCGTTGTGCTGTGACCCTTAGGGGTTAGTTAAAAGGTACGAGTACCTCTATGTCATTTGAAGTCCCCATGATTTGGAGAGAGCATAAAGATCATTTCAAAGATTGTTATATTTGTTCAACTGAAATTGAATACCCAAATCTGCCTCCTGCAATGCGACCAGTAGTACATTGTGAAACTCTACCAGTTCCTTTAAGCCCCCTGGATCGTGGAGCTTAGTTGGTGATGATGGACCTGCTGAAAATGAGTCTATGGATAACTCAACCTCAGCTTCATGATCTGGTTCGAAATTTGAAGTTGTCGAAAAATCATGATCTGGTTAGAAATTTGAAGTTGTCGAAAAATCAAGCAGAACTTTTAGTGTCCAAATTACAAGGATGGATGGAACCTGCTTGCAAACGATACCAGCATGTCCGATGATTTTCGCAAACGCCAAAAAAATATATCAAAATTCTTTTCTATGACTGGTGAGCTTTCTTTTTGTAATGACATTGGTAGTTTGATGATGGCCCTAGGACACGAGCATAAACCTTTAGAATGGCGACAGTTCATTGATTCGTCAAAACTTAGTTTGTAGACTGTCCTGTTGCATACTGGAAATATCTATTCTTCAGCTCCTATTGGACGTGCTATCCATATGCAAGAGTCGTATGAAACTATGGAATTTATCCTGAATAAAATAAATTTCAAAAGATACAACTGGCATATCAATGGTGAGCTCAAAGTCATTGGGTTGCTTCTTGGCTTACAGCTTGAATATACAAAATATTACTATTTTCGTTGTGAATGGGACAGCAGAACAAAGAATTCTCATTATACTCTTAAAAACTGGCCACCTCGTTAATCTTTCACTCTTGGACAAAAAAAGTTGCGTGCTATAATTTGGTGGGTCCTGAAAAAATTTACTTGCCACCTTTACACATCAAACTAGGATTGATGAAAACTTTTGTTAAGGCAATAGACAGGGCAGGAGATGGATTCCAGTACTTGAAACAAAAATTTCATTTGAATAGTGATGCCAGAATAAAAGAGGGCATTTTCGTTGGTCCATAAATAAATGAGTTAATGAAAGATGGTGCCTTTGTTAAAGTTCTGAATGAATCTGAAAAGACGGCTTGGAATGCTTTTAAAACAGTGACCCAGAATTTCTTAGGCAACAAAAAATCGCCTAACTATGCAGAATTACTTAATGAACTTTTCCAAGCTTACAGATCATTGGGATGTAATACGAGTTTTTCAAAAATTAATTTTTTGCATTCGCACTTGGATTTTTCCCGCCATACCTGGGAGATGTCAGCGATGAACATGGAGAGTAGTTTCATCAGGACATTTCTGCGATGGAGAAACGATACCAGGGCAAATGGAGTCCAAACGTGCTGGCTGATTAATGCTGGACGCTAATAAGGGAAGTCTCAGATGTCAATTACAAGCGAAAATCATCAAGGAAAACCTTTTAAGTTAAAAACCATTTTAATATTGTCCTTGTGTCGAGATTAGTCTATTATATTCGAATATAAAAAGTGATTTTCTCTAAAACCTGACGTGATAGCAAAGTTTCGTGGTCATTTTCGTAATCAGCGTGCAAAAATCTATAGAGATCACCAGATTTCACTTGAGAAAAAAAGGAAAAGTTCAAATTTGTTGAACAGTGAATTATTATACCAATTTCATATAATTCTGGAGCATTCCTAGCTGTCTATCATTAAATATTATGATCTCCTTTTTAACAAAAAACAGGACCACTTTTCTTATAGGAATTAACCTCGTAGAATATTTTGCAAGACAGTTTTGATTCAGTTTTATATGCTGAAGACAAGAGTATCGACTGTTAGAATAGGTATTTCATAGCTCTCAAAGTTCCGTGTACAGACAAGGGGGAATCTAGGCATTTCAGTAGGGGAGGTCCAAAGAAAATAGGACACCCCCTAAAATAAAAAGGGCACAGAAGGGTGGAGTGAAAAAACTTTTTTCAGAATTCAGTTTTGTAGGAGCACCCAAATGTTAGACTGTGGTACCAATAAGAAATCTGTAAAATATTAGCTACCTGCGACATCAATTTCACCGGCCCCAAGGAGGTCAAAGATTTTGCCTTTAAGGTCCCCCCAAAATTAAGGAAAGATTCAAAGTTTTAAGCGTATCTTCCGTGGTGTTTATTCTAGGAAGACCATTTTTGTTTCATTTGATTTGTCTATTTATGGTCTTTAACTTTACTCCTATAAACATTTTCCCATTCCTCACAGAAATTTGAAAAATTTGGTATTTCATGAAAAATACTAAAAAAAAATAGTTTTTTTTATTGCTTTCGTTGATTGGTTGATGTTAAGCGTCATTCAGTGATTCAGTTTTCTTTTAGAAGCTCATAAAATAGCTGCATGGCTTTAAATATATTGGTTTATTGGAGCAGGTCTCCGCTAATTTAAGTTAGATACGAGTCATGCATATCACGACTTAAATTACCCAGAACTCACTACGTGGAGGTGGCTGCTCTTTGAGTTCTACCCTAACCCACCACCACAATAATTTAGAAAGCTTCTTATTCAGTTTTGTACTCTATCTTGGTTTCAAATGATTTCATTATTGCTTGAGATGCAATTTTGGTTTTAACGTAGCCATCTCTCCTCTCACTTCCATAAACTGCTCTTGCCACTTCTGTTACAAGTTTGATACTCCTTTCTACTGCTTGTGTATGACAAAGGAATTGAAAGAGTTTTAATTTTTCTTCGCTAATATTCTCAGCCAAGATATCAACTCCTCTTTGGTTAAGTATTTTGTGAATGGTGGCTCAAGCCTGATGGGACTATCTGTCCAAAATATAATAGCAGTGTAGTCAAGTGCATGGAAATTTAGGTTCGGTATACTGAACTCGTGAATGCTTTTCATTTTTTAAGCTTGAGATCTTGCTACTTCGATCCTTCGTATTGCAAATTTTCGAATGTTTGGCCAGGTTATCAGCAATCATTACAAGAAGAAGGTTCTCTTGATGCGCAAAGTAGGCGTTACGAATGATAACTTTATCAACAATATCTCTAAGCTCCTTTGTCAGGTATCTTGAATAAGCTACCATCTGCCACAGGTGACGAGATCCATCATAGCACCAAGGTTTTGTCTTGATCGTGAACCACATTGGAGCATAAACTTTGACGATGTATTCTACCAGCACTTTTAAGCCATCCATCGGATTTTCACATCCCATGTAGAAACGCACGATGCGGTTAGCAGTAGTCAACCATCTGGATTGGACCACTGGCCCAGGTTGAAGACTTGCAAGTCATTGCTGCAACACCCAGAAGTAATAGCCTGAAAAGCTTTATAGAGGTACAATTGGTCTGTACTTAGATCATCAGAATCAGTAATTGGAAGAGGACTTCCTTCCACGGCTTCAAACTTAACTGTTGGTTAGTCGACAGATTTTAATGCTTTTCCAATTTGTCCTGACATTTCTCGTGGACTATGGGAAAGCCCAGCGAAGTGTTCTAACAAATGCCTCAATGGTAACTGATTAAAATGAAAGAGAACAAATAAACCAGTGAAAGGATTTGTTTAAGTTCTGCACCAAATTTTTTATATGCCTCCTTTTATTCCAGTATTGACTGCAGTGCCATTACAGCCAATGGCAACAATATTTCTAGCACTGATATTATTTTTGCATCCCAAGAACTCCAAAATTTATAAATGCTTTTTTGCTGTGCTCAATTCTGGAGATATGTGGCCTAAGTAAGTTGATCCTGGTTCTTTCAAAAGGACAATATGCTCTTCCATAGTAATCCTAGAATGATACTTCCTACCTTTCATTATCATAACGTTTGTTCGACCTTTTCTTCCATCAAAGTAGAGACCCATAACATGATCACTTGAACTGAAAGTTGAGGTATCTTCAGAGAGATCTTTACTAATCTTGCTCCTTTCTCGTCTTATCTTGCTTCTGTCGATCACTGAGGAAGTATCTTCACTACTAATTAATTTTAAATCTTGAAAAACAGCAGATGCAAGAGTTTCCCCAGCACGGTCAGATATTCCTCTTCGATCGCATTCTCTACCTACTGTTGGCAACCGCACTCTCAGTTGTGAAGGTCCGGGATTAATTAATGGCTTTGTCGTGAGTTTAAACGGCTCACTGCTTTTGTCCGTTTCGCTGGAACTTGACGAAACAGTTGCAGCAGTATCATATTCTTTCATTCCTTTCGAGATCCGTGCTGTATATTCCTCATACTTTTGTGTAGCCTTTTTCTTTTTTCCGTCTTTTTGGTGACCACTTTATCTAGGGATCTAATCATTTTTCGAGACGTTCGTTGGTCATTAAGGAAATCCCTTTCCAGAACAGGAACTTTTTGGTCTTTCTCACAACGACATGTCAGGAAGTCTTCACATTTAAAAGAAGCTATATCAAAGAGCTTCACTGAGTCAAGTTTAAATTTCCGCCCTTTGAATTGTTTCAAGACATTTTGATATTTTTCGTACAAACCTTCGATGCGCTGTGTTATGGTCTTATGATGGCTAGTTGGAATAGAAGCACGATCCCATACAGTCTTTACTTTTTGGGCAGTGACTGTAGTAACATCATAAATTTTTGGATTAGCTTCTCCTGACTTAATTCTTTCCTGTCTTACATAAAGGAAACACTGAAGTATATCTTCGGACGAAGGCAAATAAATCAGTGAGAGATCCTTTGGTGGTCCAAAGATTGGATTCAGCTGTTGAGCATTCCTTGTCTATCTTTTTGCTGATTCACTCGCGGCCATGGAAGCCATGCCTAATTTTGCTTTGTGTGTCAGAATAGAATTAGACTATATTAGTGACTGTAAATGTTTTTAGCGAATCAGATTCAATATAAAAATTTATCAAAGCAATCAAATAATCTGAAAAAGAGATATAAATTATAATATAATATAGTATAAATAACAAACCCTAAATAATATAATTATGAAATAATTTAAATCTGTGAAAATCTAAACAAATGGAAACCTTAAAATGGTGCTAAAACATCTACTAAAGTTGAGAAACTCAACGAAAGATATAAAAATTCCTATTTTTTGTTAGTATTTTTCATGAAATACCAAATTTTTCAAATTTCTTTGAGGAGTGGGAGAAAATGTATAAGGGAAAAGTTAAAGAACATAAACAGAAAATCAAATGAAACAAACATGATCTTCGTTGCATAAACACCACGGAAGATACTGCTTAAATGTTTGAATTTTTCCTTAATTTTTTGGGGGACCTGAAAGGCAAAATCTTTGACCTCCTTGGGGCCGGTGAAGTTGATGACGCAAGTAGCTAATATTTTACAGATTTTTTATTGTTACCACATACTAACTTTTGGGTGCCCCTACAAAACTGAATTCTAAAACGTTTTTTCACTCCACCCTAGGACACGGTACTAAAATTTTTTTCTTAAAACAGACCACCAATGAGCGAGTGTAAAAGCAACTGTATTGTTTTTTTATTAATTATTTATTAGTCTTATTTATTACTTATTTATTGTACTTCAATTAAATTTTTAAATATATCAAAATACAAAGTTTGCCCTTAGGGAACACCTCGTTTGCTCACAATTAATGTTACACAACATTTCAGAAAGTTCAGTATTATACTCCTACGGGTTGTTGTCTTGTCTCTCCACTTGTATCTCTGAAAAGTTGAGACAATGATTAGGGTGAAATTTTTCGTTACAGTCAACTCATTTTTGTATAAGATATTCCAATCGGAGGCCCAAACCCCCGCTTACAATTTCCCAGATATTGGTTGAAAAACAAACAAACCATAATTGCGTCACAAACTCATTTCTCCCTTTTCCAGATCTGAACAGTGATGTTGCGACGCCAAAGGGATTACATCCAATCTTTCCCAAATCAGGAAACCTTTCCCAAAAACTGGAATTTCCATTTCGAGCATTCCCATTTTCAGATCGCGAATAAGAATGGGAATAGGGTCAAGAGGACAACAATCATTATATATAAGCGACAACAAAGCATGAAATTCCAAAGTATAGACGTATTCACACACCCAGAGTTTATAAATAAGTTAATTAAACGAAAAAGAAATAAGTACTTGTTTATTTTTCTAACTTTCCTGCAGTTCAGGAGTAGAAAAACTCTTCATTCACATTATTTAGTAAAATAAATAAACTTAAATAAAACCATCGTTTTATTTTAAATAAACTAGTATGTTTTAATTTAATGTTTGCGAAAATACTTATTTGTCTCTAATGTGAGCAGTTATAGTTCTTTTTAATACCGAGTAACCTTCCTCGACAAAGTTATCTAAATTCTGGTACCTTGTCCAATTCCAGTCACAAGGATGTTGTAAATGAGGAAACATTACGAGTATTAAAGGACTGTAAATACTTGAAGGTTACTAAATCTACACTATATTAGGGTTGGCAGTATTACGAATTCAGTGGCTCCAGGGCTGGAGTGGCTCAGGTTCTGCGCTTGCTCCAGAGCTGTTGAAGGCTCTTAAACCAGGGTTCCCCCAATCTTTTGCGGTCACGGACCCATTTCTAACCTTGGTAGCTTCCGCGGAACCCCTTCATTTTCTATAGCGCTAATCTGCTTAACTTTCTAATGTAGAAGAAAATATACAAATTGCAAAAATTAGTGTATGATTGTATTATTTATCATCACACAAATGAGCTTTTATAGTAAAAACTTACAGCACATAAATATAACACAAATGCCCAACAAAATTACACGAATTATTATTTTTGTTAGTGTAGTAATATTTGGTATTCTGTTTGGAGATACCACTGCGGACCCCCTGAGATGTGACCGCCAACCACAGTTTTGGAAACCCTGTCTTAGACCCAGTTCCAAGCAATTTTTTCTCCAATTACACGTTGAAGGCATTGCTCTATCACCTCCTTTGAATAAGGAAGCGATGTTCGCGTTCTTTAATGTCGAATGGGATTTGTCCTGTGTTGATTAATTTCCTGAATAGCAAGTTTATTGGCTTGGCTACACTCTCTTTGCGTTGCTTCAGAAGCATGGTACTCTATGTGTCTGGCCCTAGAGCTGAATTTTCTCGTATTTGTAATATAACCGTAATTATGCCCTCTTTCGAGAATTTAAAATCATTAATAGATTCGTGTTCATACTTGTTCTTGACTGATTTGCATCCACGTCAAAGGATTTGGATGAATTCTTTATTTTTATCTCGAGGCTTAGGGGTAATAAACACAGCATTAAACTGTTCCTTAAGTAGTTTGCTAATTTTTTTTGGGGGGGGGGGTCATATGTGTATTTGTTTACTCCAAAGGACCAACACTTTCTTTACATTTTATTTTCATTCTCGCGAAGGGGTAGAAATATTTTGTTATTTTTCGTTTTCTGCTATCTTGTTTTCCTCCTCGTTTGTCTTCGGTCCGTTTCTATTTTGAGCATATTTTTTTATTGCTTGACTCGCCTTGCTTCAGTTTGGATCTGTGGATAGTTTTGACCGTTTCCTTTGTTCAAATACTGTCCTAACTTATTTCTCGAATTTTATAAGTTTTCGTTTTTTCTTTTCGAAAAATGTTTCAACAATATAGGGTTTACTTTTATTTTCTACTGTAAGTAATATTTCTTACGTTTTTCTTTTTCGCGAGGTATCAATTTTCAGTTTACTTTTTTTAAATCTGCATTTATACTTACCCAATCTACTTTCTCTGAATTCATATTCAAACCTTCAAATATTCCTTCTGTCTTTCTAGGATAAATTTTAGCTCTTCTGGTTTCTAACTTTATATATCAATTATGTTATGATCAGAGAAATTAGTTTGCGTTAAATTTTCATGTATTATATCAGTGTTATTTGTCAGAATTAAATCCAAGATATTATGCTTTCCATCAGCTTCACAAATTTCGTCGGTAAACGCATAATATAGAGTATACTATATACACATACACCAAGTGTCCCCCAAAAATGTCCCTATTTCTGAATAAACGTTCTAAGCTAAAGAAAGGAATCTAGACAAATAAAAACGCAATACTGTAGGTATGTAAAACATAGGAATTCATTAACCTTACTTAAACAACATGTTTAGTATAATCGCCATTTTGTTCAGGGGCTCCTCCAGGATTTGAAAGAGTGGGGTGGCTGGTTCAAAATCTTCCTTAAATAGCTTCTGAAGAACGTTTTTTGGTGTTTATTTAGCTCATTGATGAGCTACACATTTTGTCATGCCTTGAAAGAACAAAGATAATGTCTTTTGTACATAAAAATGTTCTCTTGTACATAAAAATTTCCGTTACAAAAAGTTAGCATTGTGAAAAAAGTAAATTTACTAAGGTAAGGGGGGTGGCTAGTCACCTCAGCTACCCCTCCTGGAGGAGCTCCTGTTGTTCTAACACAATATTCAACTTTACACAAATGTTTGACATTATCTTTGGAAATAGCTCAACTGGGATGTTCTTAATTACCTCATAGACTTTGGTCGTTAGGCATTCAAGTGTCTTAGGCTTGGTAGAATATATCCTGTCTTTTATGTAACCTCTCAAAAAAAAGGCAGGGTGGTGTGAGGTCAGGTGAGTATGAGAACCATTCCACTGTCACATGATGGGAGATTAGTCGCCCGGAAAAATGTTTCTTCAAAAAGTTGCGAGTTTCTCAAGTATTGTGTGGAGGTGCGTCATTCTGTTGAAAACACTGTGCATCTGGAGTAATGCAATTATTTCTTTAACGGGACAAACTAATTAGTTGTGGTAGGTAGAAATCTTGTAGCACATGACGATATGAATTTTGCGTTATTGTCACTGCTTTTCCAGTTTCATTCTGAAAGAAGTAGGGGTCTAGTACACCATACTACCCAACAGCGACCCAAATGTTGAGTTTAGCAACACTACTGTAAGCGAGTGGTTGATGACGTCACTAGAAAACATCATCTTAACTATCGTTCCAGTGATGTTTAGAATGGGTAAATTTGGATGTCAGTAAAGTATTGGGATTTTGAACCAAATTACCTTGCTGGATTCTCATAAACGAACAGCGAACGCCTGAATTCCATGCTTTGTACTAGTGTTAAAATTTCTAAGTGAAGGTTGGTTTGCTGGCTTTCTTAGTGTATTTAAAATTTCATAGGTGCTGCTAGTTCTGCTAAAAGTGCCCGTTTATTTTTTGCCATAGTTGCTTCATTAAGAAGCAAATTAAATGGTTTATGTGAATGTGAAAATACTCATTTCATCTAAAATGTTTTGAAAATTGTGTAGAATTGGATTGCATCAACAATATTCAAAGTTTAGAAGGATTGTTTTACGTTCTTGTGTGTGAAATGTCCTCTAAGGTATTTGGTCAAATTGGTAAAATTGAGTTAAGTCCATAGTGGGGTCGGTAAGCCATTTCTACATCTCTGTGCAAAGGAAGAAGCACGAAAGTTCAGTTTATATTGGTTAAATCAATGAAAAACCTAAATCCATTTCCAATGAATCAAATCGGAATGCTAAACTTAGGAAGGCATTTTCTCTAAACTATATCCAGTGGACGTTTCTTCCTTTTTACGGTTAATTTAAGTAACAGGCGACTGATCTGGGGCTGGCTTGAACTGTGGAGCCACTTCGAAATTCTTTTCGTGTACTGCGGAGAGTGGTGTTTCAGTTCACAGCGGGTAGTTCAGCTCGTCTTGCCTGCCGATAGTTAGGCAGGGTTGTTAATTCTAAATTTTGCTCGGGACAAGCGTAAAATTTGGAGACACCATTTCTAAGCACGATTTTATATTTAAATTTTTTTCCGAAACCTCTTATCCCCCTGTACACCCCTCCCTGAAGGCATACATATGTGTATTTTCTGTTTTTCTGCTACATAATCGATATTTATTGCCAGATGTGCTTTGTAATATGTCCTTTATAGGGTTTTCAGGGTCGCAGAACAGGAATACGCATTCGTAATGGAACTTTGAAAATTCATTATGGCGAAAATCCAAGGTGGCGGTCAAAATCACAAAATTTGGGCATTTGAAAGTGAAATGTGGATGGAAATACTACAAATATCCATTATACTATATTTCATTGGGGGTTTGCGACAACACTGAATAGAATTATGCAGTTGACAAGGTATTTGTGAGAACTAATACAGTTAAATCATGAACTTTCAACCCATCTGAGACCACCAAGGACAATAAGGAGAGTGCTAAGTGCACAAAGACCGATTTCAAGATGATTTTCACACATTCTATATTTGTATAAAGATCGTAGTATATTACCATACACGCATATTGTTCATTTCAGTAATGTGTCTACTGCATGGTTAAACTCATTGATTGTGACCTGAGTTTTACAGCTGACATTGCTGAGATAAAGCTTCAAATTAGTGGCATACGTTGAGAGGGGCAATTTTCTGTAGTCCTTCATTAGACGAAATATATCACGTCTTTGACACAGAAAGAGCGGTATCTCGTGCATATTTGACTTCGAGATAAAGACGGTTCAGCTTCTGCAAATCGTCCATATTTGATTCTTCGAGATAATTATCCACTTGCTCACTAGCCGTGAATGGCCCTCCTAGTCTTTTTAATTTTTCCAGGTCTCTATTTCTCCTGCGGTCTACAGCGACATTCGCAATCTCTTTAGTCTGTAATCCTTGCTTCTGTAATTGCTCTTGTCGTACGCTCCACTCTCATTATTTCCGGAATTTTTGCAGTTCCAATTTTCCTATAGTCTTTGAAAGACCCTGTTGGTTGTTTTTGAATTAACGCAAGAGATTTAGCTTTGACCTGCGCTGCCGACGCGCACGCAAGTTGCTTGGCGCCTCTTCTGCCGAGTTCATAGTTGATGAACCCTACACTGCGCTCAGAGTCCAAGTTGTGAATTGGCGCCTTGTCCAGTTTTTCACAGTCCATTTTTGAGAGAGCATGTTCCGCTGATTCGTAAAATTCTCCGAATCCAAAGATATCTCCCTTTTGTTTCTGAAATCCTTCAGCAAGCTTTGGCAATATCATACCCAAAACCTTTGTGACTTCAGTACTCATTTGGAGAGCTGTAGCTTTGATAGCATTGCAAATATCATCATCATATCGTGTTTGTTGGAATCTTTCAACAGACACAAACCCAAATGCCGGCGTATCCACTTCCAACAGTTTAGCTGGATCAGTAGAAACGAGGTCTTGGTATAACTGTTGGAATGCTGGAATTAGCTTTGAATAATTTGTACTGGTCGATATCGTCAGTGAAAGGAACGGTTCCACTAAATGAAGTCCAATGAGAGCTCCAGCCGTGTACACAACTCTCAAGAAGTCCAGATCCAGGAAGCATCGTACGATGCAGGTCAATTGGTTCGTCACATGCTCAAATTTTCCGAGAAATGTTCCCACATCGTCAATGTGATATAAGGTTTTGGCACATGTCAACGTCAATCTGTTGAAACGTTCATCTTTTAGACTGACAGATTTGTTTCGCTTCGGTGCGATATGAGCGTCGAAATCGTTGGCTTTGTTCCACGGTTTGTGGTCAAAGTCATGATTTATCAATCTGGTTATACAGTCCAGCGTTTGTTCGGTCACACTCGAGGATGAAGTTGCGGCATTGACGAGAAAGCAGGAATATATTTTATCTCGCTCAGTGGCATTTTCTATTTCGGTCCATTGTTTAGTGATCACTCGATTGAGCATGAGAGTTAGGTGGACATTGCCAAACAAATGATCCGGGGCATGTTCTGATTCTAGCTTCTCGGCCACTATTTGTTTGACAGAGAGATTATGGGATGGCTGATCAGTGATCACAAAGTCTTTCTTTTCAAACAGTTCCTTCGAACTAACTCCGCTCGCTGCTTCCAGTATGTTCAACATGGCAACTTTCAAATCCGCCAAGTTCTCTCTACTTTCCGTAGCAATCGGAAATGTCGGGAGAGGTCTGTATTTTCCATTTACCGTCATTCCCTGCACCAAGAAAGAACCAGCTCCCTGTTTTTTCGAACCATCAACAGAATAGGTAACTACCGACTTTTGATCTGATTGCTTGATCTCTTTCGCAATTTCATGCAATGATAGCGCTTCAATGCTCTTTCCGGCTTGTCGAATATTGCTAGACTGTGGTAGAATGTCTAGTAGGGCGGCTCGTTTTTACACTTTTTTCGATATTTGATTGGGGGTAGTGCGGAAAAGTTGCGATTTGGAGAGAAAATAAAGTGTGTAAAATTTTTTCGATCTACGTCAATACCTTCCGGTGGCGGCGAGTCCTTAAAAATCGAAAAATAGGCCTAAAAACACATAAAAATTTTATATAATTTTATATAATTTTTATATAATGTTCATTGTTCAATGACTGCTATTAATTTATTCAAGCCTATAATAGTGTTCTCAGGGTTGTTTGCACAGAAATATACCGGAATTAACATTTGTATAACATCTTGTTAAAACTTGCTTTAAATCAATATTTTGGATATTTTAACGGCTAAGACGCCACCGGAAGTTATTAACAGATTGTGATGAAATTTTTATTGTTTATTTTGTAAGTCTTTAAAACCATTTTCCAATCTACCCCGTTAGGCCTATTTTTCGATTTTTAAGGACTCGCCGCCACCGGAAGGTATTGACGTAGATCAAAAAAATTGTACACACTTTATTTTCTCTCCAAATCGCAACTTTTCCGCACTACCCCCAATCAAATATCGGAAAAAGTGTAAAAACGAGCCGCCCTAATGTCTAGGTCTACTAAGTCTGGCGATTCGTCATGAAATTTCCATTTCCGACCAAATAGTTTATTGCCAACAATCACTACGGCTCCCGCAGCTTGACTATCTGACATGTGATGAGAACTTTTGAGCTGGTCCATTGCTTCGTAAACCTTGGGTCTTACTTTTCTGACACTTTCTCTTATGTGCTGGTACTTTGGCGGCAACTCATCCTTTTCAATTTTTTTTTGTCTAGGGGACAATTTACGACGCTTCCGACCCGTAGACGTGGAAGGCTCATCTGATTCTGATGTGCTAATTTGGAAGTCACTATGATTCGGATCATCCTCAGATAGTTCACTGAAGCCATTTCTTTATTCCTCGCCCTTTCCATCTCTGCTTCCTCTCTCATTCCCTCCAAACTCTGCAGATCTCTCTTCCTGCGTTCCATGGTCTTATTCCATTTTCTGTCGACAAAACTCTCGCAAAACATTTTTCTGTCATGTCTTTGGTCTTCCAGAAAGTCCCATTCTTCTCAAGTCATTTTCACACCATAAAAATTTTCTAAGCGTTTCCTTACTTCATCGTCCGCGCAGAAGATATGAAAAAGTTCTTTCGCTTTTTTTGTTGAAATCTTCGACTTTTTTAGAATAGTTGCCGTTTCGGCGGGTTTTTTTTTGTCTGAACTAATTTGATGAATCTTTCATACAGTTCCAAAATTTTCAGTTTGATGCGTTTAGTGGTCACTGTATATATATTACAAAAAATCCAGTGTTCTTGAAGGACGTCCGCAAGAATTCCGGATGCAACTTCCTTTGCCCTCTCAGTTTTACCGGCTCTATCCGGTCAAAGTAAGTACAACATGTTTTCCAAAATGTCCTTTTTCGTTGGAAGTAAGCCATTTGAAAAGTCAGCAGTTTCTATGTAGGTTGTTGAACCCAAGGTCTTCTGGGCGGACGAGCGTGTACTTGGCGTCCGAGCGTAGCTCACTGTTCACTCAGGTGTGAAGTCTGAAAATAGAAAAAAAACAAGTTGCATCAGACTGGAAAACCTTACGGCATGAAATGGGAGTCTTAGGGAATAAATAAAGGCACATACAACAATGTAATGAAAGCACAGTGAAACAATAATATTTTCGGTCCCTGAAACCAGCATTAGATGTGGTGTTTGGATGTTGGTCCACTAGGTGTCACTTATGTGCTGATGCCAATCAGGCTGACAACTGGACAGTGTTGTATGAAAGGTGATCGTGTCTGTGTTGTATGTGTGCGTTAATACATTCTTTAGTATATATCATAACATTAGGGATGCTATCATCCATGACAATTTGATGAAAAATGGAGATTTTTGCCCGCCATATTAGATTTTCAAAATTCTGAGTAGAGATTCGTGTTCTCCGACCCCGTAAACCCTATAAAGGACATATTACAAAGTAAATCTGGCAATAAATATGGATTATATAGCAGAAAAATACAATAATACACATACGTATGTATACTTTCAAGTGGTATGTACATGGGGGTCAGAGGAGTCAAAAATAAAAAATCGTTTTTGACCCGAGTTTCACTATTGGTGGTCCATATTTTGAGGGGATCCTCACTTAGGAATTCCAAAAAATTCAAAATAACAACCCCCCCCCCCCCCCACTACCAATAGCTGGACTCGTCTTTCCCCACCGATAGCCGGACTCGACTCGCTCTGACAACTTTCTCGTTTGCGCTATAATAGTTTTTAATTAATTTTGGGGAATTTTATTTTTATTTATCTAGTTTTGTTTTAGGGCTTCTCATTTAGTGTGTATTTTTGTTGTATTACATTTAAGTTGATTTAGCAATTTGTTTGCACCTTACTGGATACGAGCGAACATTGAACAGTCGAAAAGTAGACCAGATTTACTGCGAGAAATTAATTTACAAACGCCACATCCTACTACTAACCAACTATCTTGAACCACGGCGTATTCATTCTAAAAAAACTTTGTGCCGGGGCAACCGAATAATTTAGTGTTTTCTTGATAACCCGGTAACACTACGTGGAAGCTCGATTGGAATGCCAGCAAGTTTTACTTATTAATCTCCCTAAACAGATATAGAGTCCCCTGCAGTAGTTCTCTCAACCTCTCCGAGATGTGGAAACAACGCAGTCCCTCTTAAACTCCAGTTCCCCACCCTCACTCCATCCCTCTCCTCCGCCCCCTCTCAGGTGTTTCACAGTAATACTTTGATTTTTTTGGAAACCAATGACAGAAAAAATACATTGTTCACTGTAGTTTTGGTGGTAATGCTAGGAGCACTATGTATTTTGTTCATGCATTATTCCTAAATTTGGGGAATAAAGGGGTTAGGTTATTTCACAAACGTGGGATACTTTAAAAACTTTCAATCATAGGATTTTGATGTGGCCATGTTATAGTAAAAGTGTAGTATTGACTTTTCCTCCAGGCAATAGCATTTTTGTTTAAAGTCCATGCATCATCAACAAATGATTATTCAGAAAAAGTCTCTCCATGGACAGATAATGATAACATAATTCAATTTTTTATTACAAAAATAGGATCAAGTAAAGATAAGCACCCCCAGCCTTCTTTAATTAGCCTTATAAGGCTAAATAACGAAAATATCACGACCTAACCTAACCAATCGTCAAGGGCGTACAGTTGACTTAACGATTGGTTAGGTTAGGTCGTAATATTTTCGTTAGTTAGCCTTATAAGGCTAATTAAAGAAGGCTGGGGGTGCTTATCTTTACTTGATCCCAAAAATAAACATGAATCAAGTAAATTTAGGGATTTTCTTAAGAACATACAAAACATAATGTTCAAATTGTAAGGAACTGACAATTGTTCAAGTAAATAAATATATATTTACTGCATCACAACCATAACATTATTATACACAGTTACTCAATACTTGGTTCATCCTCCATTATTATTAATGAGCTCTCGTAGCCTATTTGGAACAGATGCTACGTGATTATAGACGACTTGTGGGTTCGTGCGAAAAAGTTACCACTCTGCCATCCATGGTGTGTTCCAGCAAGTGCCGAGATGTCCGCTCCTGCCCAGGCTCCCAAACGTTAACCATATTTGCCCATACATTTTCAATGGGGTTTAGGTCACACCCCTTGGTGCGCCAGTTCAGCAGCTGATGATCCTGGCAGTATGAACAGGGCAGTTATCCTGTAACATATATGTTAACTCTCCGTCTATGGCCTTGGGTGGTTGGAGGTTGACGGGGCTTCTGGTTAGGTAGCAGCAACGGATTTTCTCACTCTGGGACAGCTGGTATCGTGTAGGGAATCGCAGTACTTTCTTTTATACTACACTCCAATTTCTTCCTGTAGTGGATCGGAGGATTCTGTGAAAACTTACTAAATTATCTGATGGTTCCCCGATTCTCGTTGTAGCGTATCGGGAAATTATTTATTCTATTTTAAAACTAAGTTCTCTGGAGAAAGCAGGGCTCAAAGGAGAAGACAAAGAGATCCTCTGACTGAATTTTACTGCTTCTAAAATATTACAGGTAATGCTTCAACCTCTACGTCAGATCAGAATAATCAGAATGATAATTTGAAAAATTGCAAGAGTTTATATCCTAATAATTTGGTGACACCATTATTATTTAATGTTGACCTGTTTTGTTTTTTATTCTCAATAGGCTGAATTTTTTTGCAAAATATTTGAAGATAAAGGTAAATTTTGACTATAACAGTAAACTGGCAGAAAAGCAAGATATTTGAAGATGAAGTCATATTTTTCTTTTAAACAGCATATTGACAGATCTGATGTTATCATGATTTGCCGAGTTAACTAAAAATGGAAATTGAAATATGCATTTTATTATGGATTAAAATTAAACATGCATATGAGAAAATTAAATGCTTAAAATTTAAAATTAAGTGTTAATTTAGAGTTTCGGCAAGCTATGACTTCATCTTTTACAACTAAGAAAGAATGTGTACAAAAATGAACATTGCAGAATTTAACACGATTACATGATTAAGCTTAATCTAAAAACTGATTAGGTAATTTAAAAAAGAAATAATTCATCAATTCCTAAGCAAAAATAAAATAGAAAGAAAATTAAAATTTTTTCCAAACTTGCATTTATATACAGTTAGAGTCTCACGCGAGTTTGGACATTATATGCAAAAATGAATGTTAGAATTATTCATTTTTACATATAAATTAATATATATTATTTAATATATTTCGTCGCTGGATTTAAATCACAGTTTAAAATTAGATGCTATTAGAATCGTATATAATCTGACACGCCGAATTACAGTGTCCTTCGAATTTTGGAATCCTTCGTGATGCAATACATTTTGTCATATCGTGATTCGATATTAACACTTACAAATAAGTGTTATTTTCCTCTACAATCTACATCATCATGATTAATTTCAGCTATTGTGTGATTCCATGTAGACGGTTTGATTTCGTAATATCGTCGTTTTTGGTGTATTATTTTAAGGAGAAACAAAATTATTGATATACACAAACATTTTCAAAAACTGTTGATATATTTTGAGTATTTATAGAGGAAGTTTCATTAAAAAGGAAAGAAGGAAAAACACAAATGACAGAAGTAGTTGATAGGGTGGGAGGAATGAGAAACATGAGAGGAGGTAATAATCGGGGAGCAGGGGGGGGGAAAGAGAAGGGTCATGTATTGGTATGAGGTAAAGGGGAAGGAAAAAGTAAAATAAGAATGAAGGTAAATCGAAAAAAAATAACGAGGAGGCAGGAGGAGGGAACAGAGAGAGAGAGAGAGAGAGAGAGGCTGTGGGGATAGAGAAAGGAGAGGTGGAGATGGAGAGAGGGAGGAGGAGAGGGAGGGAGTGATTGTGGAGGAGAAAGAGGAACTGCGTTGGTGCCACATCTGGTAGAGCGTGGAGCGGAACTAACCCTCGTCAGTGAACTAACCCTCGTAGAGCGTGGAATTAACCCTCGTCAGTGAACTAACCCTCGTAGAGCGTGGAACTAACCCTCGTCAGTGAAGTGGATGTATTTCCAAACCTCAGGATCTTCTTTTAAGCTAGCTAACATCCCTGTTGCAAATTCCAGTCTTTTTTGTTTTTGGATTTTAGTTAGTGAAGCTTGTAAATGAATTTTTTTGAGAAAAAGCTTTAATTATGTAAGAAGTATACGCTGCACACAGATATATATGTATATATATATATATATATATATATATATATATATATATATATATATATATATATATATATATATATATATATATATATGATACAACTCAGAATGGTCCCATGAAAAACTTTTATGTTACACAAAAACCGTGTATGGAACAACGAACTCTTCTGGGAAAGAAAAAATACGGGCAGATATATACATTTCATAAGGATATTAAAAAAATATTGCGAATGTAAATTCATTTAAAATGAAGTTGAAATCTCGATTAATAATGGGATAATAATAAAAATCCAGGATTAACTGCGCGTTACTCTATTACTTATTCATTCCTCGAGTGTAATCTTGGATTAAATGTACAATACTCGTTATTGTTCATCTCTCGTGTATAGTATTGGTATCACTTCCTCGATAATGGCTTTGTGTTTGTTTCATATCTATGAATAATAATAATAATAATAACTTAAGATTAATATATACTCTAATTGAGAATTCTTATTCATGATTTACATACTATTATTAATAATAAGTTTTATTTTTTAATTAAGAGCCGAATAAAGCCTAAAGCTTAAGGGCCAAATTAAACATAAACAAAATAGTCTAATTTCACAATTATTTATGTTAAAACAAAAACAAAAATTTTTAAATTGTATTTATTTTATCAATAAAGGTTATTCATTTCAATTCAATTCAATTCATACATATATACATACAATACAATTCATACAATTCATACATACAGACTCATAAAAAGTATAAATAAAAAGCTATTAATAATAGCGTTAATGACGAAACGAAAGGGGAAAGCTGTAATTAATGTAATTATCTAAACGGGAACTTTGAAAAGCAGAAAAAAAAAATAAAAGATTAAAGTTACCCTCGAATGAAGTTACAAACTTAAAAAAAAAAAGAAAACTAAATGATTTTTCTGAGAAAACTTTAAAATTGTACGAAAAGTTCGTTAATGTATTTCCTTTCCGTGGAACTATACAGTTTATATATATTTCCACTTCCACTACACTATTATTTATGAATGTAGTATTTATGAATATTATTTAGTGAATAATGTGAAGCCAATTCAGTTCCCTGATATGACGTCAAAAGACTGGAAAAGGAGTGAAAAGCATTAAATTGTGTATATCTCTTTATTTATTTTTCCACTTTATTAGAAATATATTTTTTCTTTAATATTCCTATTAACTTAATTTAATAATTTAATAATAATAATAATAATAATAATAATAATAATAATAATAATAATAATAATAATAATAATAATTTAACGATTTCCAGTCATTCTTTCAAGTATCAAGTTTGTAATTTGTACGATAAATACACGATATTTTGTACTATAAATATACGTTCTACGTCCGAGCCTTAATTACTGCCCATAATTTCTTGCAGAAATATCCAAACTGTTCGAGAGAAGACAATAATAATAATTATCCGAGAATGGTTATCGAACGTTGCGAAGCGTAAAAGTAGTATCTGTAATGTATTTACGAAATAGATACCCTTTTATTCTTACCATTGTCCGATTACAAAGGGTTGTATTTTAATTATCATTGGCTTTAATTCAATTGTTTCTCCAAGATTTAATATCTGATATAATGCAATGGGATTATTTTTCTTAATTTTAAAATTTCTTTAAATTAATTCAGTTAAATTAATTAAAACTTTAATTATTTCTGATTAATTAAAGTATTCGCTTCAATTTTTATCTTGAAAATAATAGTGTTTATTCGTGCCTTTTTTTGGTAAAAAAATTAGATTGCGAAATAGGTGGAGTAAGTTAGTATTTCATTTCCTGCTTTCCCTTTTCATCACCATTTTTTCCATTTCCTCGTTCTTATGACCTCCTTCCCGGTTAGATAAATTAAGTTTAGAAAGGGTTATTCAAGTTGTACTTTTGGGGACAACAGTTTGTTTCAGTTTTGGGGGGATTTACTAGACTTAATTAGAACATTTCCTCATACGTTGTTCTTTAATTTTAAATTTTTGCCATTAAAAATGATGGTTCCCCATCAACTACAAAACAAATCCTTACTAAGTTGATTTCGATTTCACATCATGAAAACAGATGGTGCATTTATGAAAAAATGTCTGCAGGGAACCAGTAGTCACGAGTACTATCGGGATTTTGTTCTGTATCCATTGGACAAAAACTTATTTCATGCAATTTGTTTGATGTGTGCTTTGAGTTTATGCTTCAGTCACGAAACTGTGCGAAAAGAATTCAAACAGAATCTCCAACAAAGGAACGTAATTACCGACAATATTTGAATTCTACTATTTAATGACAGGAAACCCAATATAGGGCCTACAATTATTTAATGACCGGTCAAAGGGGAGATAAATGAAAAGAATCAGTCATTAATAAATGGTATAGGCATTCATACGAGTATATTCAGCACCAACAATATCCTTAACTTCCTTTATTTGAAACTTGCAATGGGCAACGCGAATTGGTGGATTTATCCCACAGAGAATGTAAACTAAAATCCCTTCCCGCAAATGAGAACCAACGCCCTCAGAAAGGCCACAACCAGACTCCAATGGGACTTGGCTAACGACATTTAGTTGGCATTGCATTTTATCGAAAAGGTTTTTCCTTAAGGTTAAATTAAGATGCCGCTGTGGCCTTTTACGAGGCAAAAGTTTTGACTGACAAAATAAATTCACGAGACGTTGAGAAATTTTTCTGGAATGAGAATTTTTGTCAACCAAACTGTTTGGATCTTCACTAACAAAATTACCTAATTTAACCAAACTTTTCACTACCTAATTTAACCTAACTTTTCCTTACCTAACTTAACCCTTTACTGCCTAAATATTTTGTAGGGTTAAGTAATGAATGCATGTATTTGAAAGGTTAGAAATTTGTCCTTTTGGGCAGTAAAGGGTTAACCATATGTACTCTGCATTTACAAAGACCACTATTATTAGAAATTCCCTAAACAGTAAAACGCTAATAAGATATTTTTCTACAACATGAAAATATTCATTTAGTTTTTGTTCTGTTTTTAGAGTGTAATACGCCCCCCTCCATTAAATTAGGTTTAGGTTAGCATAGGTCAAGTCAAATTAGGTCTATAGATCTAATGGTACGTGGCTTCATTCGAGGAGGAACCATGAAACTGGTTGAATTCTAGTCCAAAAATGCTACCACTTTACCCGAATCTATCCTCACTCTGATATGAATGAGGGTCACAATGGATTTCAGTATCCATGCATGCAGTCTCTCAGAAGACCCTGCCTGAAGCAACCATCGGTTCATGCCAGCAATTCTGTGAATTAATGCATTTTACATTGTCTATGAAAGTATACTTTACAGGGATGGAACTTCCTCAACGGCCTCAAAATAAACTTTGCTATATCGTATAACCACAGGTGGCAACTCGGTGGTATTATCCTCTTGGAATCGCACTGACCATCACGCAGAACGGACGCCTCTCTCAACCGAAAGACTTTCGATAATACGGTTTGTTTTAATCGTATAATTTTTATTAACTTCGACTTAACTTAACCCAACCTAACGTTTTCGATCGAGGAGCAAACTTATTCCATTCGAACTGAGATCAGTTCCAAACGATGTCGGAAATTATTTCCTCTAATAACGATAGACCAACCAACCAACCAGCCCGCTTTGACCTTTTTACGGTTTATTTAATAACAAAGCAGTCTGAGTTTGTTCAAGCCCGTACTGTGCCTATCATTGCTTTTGCCTTTTAATTCAAATTAAATTATAGTTGACTCATGAAGTATTAAAATAATATCTAAATTTATTTTTGATCTTACTAAAATTAATTATATTTCCTCTTTAATTGTTGCTCCATTATTAATTCCATGATCAACATTTAAAAAAAATATCATCTCCAAATTTAGTTGATTATCGATATGTAAATTATGAACTTTCCATAAATAAAATCTTAAACTTTCATTCATCATTAATAATCCTATTAATTAATCCTATTATTTACTATTTAACTTACTATATTTAGTTATTATAAAGAGGGTTATTGTAGAATTTATCATTCGTAAGTAAAATTTCAGTAATCTACTTTCACTATTTAAAACTAAATATTCTTAATCCTAATTTCTATTGAATTTAATTTGGAAACAGTTAAAAGGATTCTCAAGTTAAATACTTAGTAAACAACCCTTAAAATTTTCTAATTTTTTAGTTATTGATTATCATCATTGTATTTTTCATAATTAATCGTCTGTCGTTTATTTATTTATACTTATTTGTTTTGACTTATTTCTTCTTGCATCTAGTTTAGGGAATTAGGGAGGACTTTCAACTGGATGACAATAAACATTTAAAGATTCATTTCATAAATTTAATTTTTTCATTAAATAAAAATTTAGAATTGTAATTATAATAAAATTTAACTTTATAATAATTAGTGATGTTAAAAATTAGAAAATGTCCTAAAACAATTCTATTTAATTTTAAATGAATTTCCCCAAACGATTAGTTTTACGGTTCAGGTTAGGTTAGATTAGTTTTTCGTTCAGTGTAACCTGATCGGGATGGGTGGTGTTTTTGGGTTGTTTAACCTCCTTCGCGACATCCATGATCGTATGACGGAGGGTACGTATAGTTTTACCTAGGATCCGAACCACGAGTCACTACATCTCAATGCGGAGGAAAGTCACCCATCCAACTACTGATGAGACGCAATGGCGCTGATCTTAAGGGAAGCGGTATTTTTACGTGGTCTCGAGGTAACCCATTGGATCAAGAAAGACTATTTGAGGGGACAGCCTCGACGGAACATTAGTAGACAATCGGGTAAAACCAGTGGTGTATTCAAGGGTATACACGGTTATACGCCTTATAATTAGTTCTATTATTTAATTTGGAGCGTATACTTGCATCGAAGTATCAAATGATCAATTGGAACGAATACAGGCATTTATGTTTCCATATTTAGTTATTACACCGCGTACTAACGGTTACAACACGTGGAGTGTAGCCTCATTATATATATACTCGCTAGAGAAACCAACTATACATAAATGCCTTCATTATTGTTTACATACTTTTATCGCGGTATGTTAATAAATACTGTACATAGAGTCGTGAAAAATGAAGAATCTGACACTATCGCGAAAGATGCTTTGTGGAAACTGTTATAATAAATACGTTGCTTTTATTACGATGTTACACTGAGATAACTTCAAATATACCATCTTGCTTTAAAGTATTTTCCTTTTACTTCGTTTTTAATCGTATACCCGAAACAAA
The DNA here is from genome assembly GCA_023014485.1 of Bathynomus jamesi. Classification (NCBI taxonomy): domain Eukaryota; kingdom Metazoa; phylum Arthropoda; class Malacostraca; order Isopoda; family Cirolanidae; genus Bathynomus; species Bathynomus jamesi. Next base: position 235,604 of record JAJOZX010000099.1, on the reverse strand, counting down.
AATTACGAATGCGTCACTGAGTAAAACTCCTACAGCGAATATATACGAAAATAGATTGAGCGTTTTGTCGTACTTTAACCCTAACTAAATTTCTCTTAAAAATGTTGGGGCCTAACTCTGTTCCAAAAATTTTTATTTAAAAGTTTCCTGAAAAAATGGCCATTTCATTCTCCCCTTAACCGTACGTAAATATCATTAATTTTTATACGCGAAACTGAAAAAAACAGAAGCGCAACCATTTTCCCGTTAGTGAAAGGAAAACTTGTTCTCGTTTCATTCTTGCAAGAGAGTTCTTATTGGATGCGAAGCTTCAACCCCGATTTGTAAATAAAAATTTTACGCTGTTCTCATATCTGGCTTCTCCATCAAAACGCTTGGATGGATGGATGGACGGACGTGAGGGCTACTGCCAACTTGTTTGCTGACTGGGGGAATGACTGTGTGTGTGTGTGTGCACACCTATATACACAAATAACACACACACACATATATATATATATTATATATATATATATTATATATATATGTGTGTGTGTTATAAACTTCATTTCAAAGGGAAGAAGTGGAAACACAGCATAGCAAATTACAAAGAATCGACTCTAGGGCATTGCACGGAACGATTTTTACACTGAAGATGTAAACTATATTCGATATATAAATCAAAACTGTTTTCAAAACAGTATTCGCGCATTTATATTCGAGTTGAGAAAACATTGAACACAAACAAGAAAAAGGATAAAAATAAATTAAAACAAAACGTCGTAAAGGGTTCAAAATAATCCCTCCCTATAAAGCTTTTCGTGAAGTTACAATAAATCCTTAATAATATTTAAAAACAAAAAATAAAGAAAACGAGACGTTATAACCAATATTTTAAAGAAAGCTTAAAGATAACGAAGACAAAAATACGGGAAAACTACAAACAAAAACAAACGCAAACAAAACCTCTGCAAAATTAAAAGATTAAATAGCCGAAGACGAAATAAGAATCCTTAAAAATGAAAACTTAAGAAAATTACTCCACTTACACGGTATTTTTCCCCTTGTTTTGGAGGGGTCGGCCTGAGCAATCGACCCCTCAAGGAATGTAATCTAAGGTTGAATTTTATAGTAGCCTAAAAGGTAGAAAGGAAATCTACCAGAGATAATGGAAGCAAATAAAGATTAGTTAGAGCCTGCATTACCAAATTTTTAAGTCATTGTTTAGATACGGGGAATAAGGGAAGAGAGAGAGAGAGAGAGAGAGAGAGAGAGAGAAAAGAAACAGAAAAGAAGAGTTATAGTTATAGTGTTACAGGCTAACAAAGAATCTAAGATCCACTGTAGGGTAGCCCAAGAAGGAAATACAAAATAAAGAAATAGAAATTAAAAGAAAACACTGAAAACTTGTACCATGTTTACGCTTATGTACGTGTAAAACCTTCACACAGGAATAGTAGTAATAATAAAGTACGGAACAGACAAGGCTCTCTCCTCCGCCAGACACTGCTGACAGTAAATACTGGTGAAAAAAGATTTATAGAAAAGTAGGAAAAATTATAATGAAAAGAATAGCTTCAGAGTTCATTCACACCATGCGTACATTTATCTCTTATATTCAGTTACGCATTAGACACAGCGGAAAATACAGGATAGCATGAACACTAAACTACTTAATCTAATCTACACCAAGCATTTCTTTAAGGATTTTTTTTTATTTATTTATTATGTACAAAAAGTCATCATTTCGTCGTTGCATCATTTCTCCGCAGCCTGCCAAAGCCACTGTACCGAAGATTTATCATGTAGTAATTTATATTGCGTCCTTCGCATAGGAATTACGTAGGTAAAGGAACACTGGTCCAGGTGGCACTACCAGCTGGCCACACCTACAATTTAACAATTCCCCATGCATAATGGCAAATAATAATGAATGATATGCATAATATTTTTTCTTGCGAAATTTTGGTGTAAAATATTTAGAACTAAATTTCCACTCTAACTAAGTACCTTCTCTGGAGATGAGTATGACTGTTGGAAGGTTTTGACTTCCAAGAGATCTCATCAAGCATTAGGGTGTGTCGAATTTTTCAACTTTCAAATTCCAAATATGAGGGGTGCTAAAAAGTTGCAGCATGACTTAGGAATTCTAAAGATATTTTTGTTAATTTAATATAATTTAGTTTTGCTTGGTAAGAAGCTACATAAAAATAGTGACTTTTTTTACTTTTTTGTGGAATTATATAATAATTATTATATTAATAATTATATATCCTGTATATATAATGCACTGCTGTTTTTGCTTATTTCACAGGTTGAAACATATTCATCAGTGTGCTGAAGATTACTTGTCCGTCAGTGCTACCATCCTAACCAGTGGGAATTGACCTACAATGGCTTCTAAAAGGAGGACAAGACTGGGGACATTCACACATATGAGCAACCTAATTGGAACTGGTAGAGAGTTGTTGCCCTCTGAACTCCCAACTCTGCGAGACGTTCTGAAATATGGGCTACTGCTAAGAGAACAAAGTGGTGAGGATGTGAGAAACTATACCCAGCAGCCAGTCTTGCAAAGGACATTTACCCTAAAGTGCTTGAAAAGTGGGAACGAGCAAACAGTTCTTTTGTAGCCCCCGTTGTAAATTCACGAGTCACAATCTTAAACAAGATCCAAGAGAGCTGGGAGCAGGCCAAAAACATATCTCTTGGGAGAGGAAAGCTACATGTCAAAGAGGCTTTCATTGCAAAACTTGACAAGCTTTTTGACATCCTCAGTTGCAAGTGTAAAATTGTTCTCTGCTCTGAATTTGGCTGCCTTGCAGATGCTGGTTGCAAAAACGAAACTCACATTAACTGTACATGCCCTAGGGAGATGAAGATCCCTGTGAAGGAACTTGCTTTCATTAAAGGTCAGAGAGACAAGTCTGGTTCTATTGGACCACATCAGATTGGCTTGCCAGATCAACCTGAGCACAACAGACAAGTCCAAAAGCAGAAGCGGCAAGAAGACGAAAGAAGAAGGCTTGCTGAATATAAGCAGACAAGTAAGCAGGATGTTTCAATGCCATCAAATGAAATAATTTTCTCTGATGATGAAAATGAAGAACAAATAGCTGATGCTCAAGATGGAAAGGATGGAAGTTATGAAGTGACATTAGAAATACCAAGCACGTCTTCAACTTCCAATAAAAAGCCAGAGTACAACACATTAGAAATACCTAATGTTGCTATGCATAGCATCAGATATGGTGTTGGCCTGCGTGCCACAGCTGCCATCACCACTGCTGCCTTTATGGATGCTGGCTTGATCACTGAAGAAGACAAGAGACTTGTAGTTGATCACAATAAAGTCAAGAGGGCCCAAGAAAAAGTTATGAGATCCCTGGATCAGGAATTTGATGATCTTTGTAAGAAGGGTGAAATTGACTGCATCTTCTTTGACGGCCGTCAAGATACAACTAAAGTTATGCTGAAAGCAGACAATTCAGATCGTCAGTTCCCCAGCATCATCAAAGAAGAGCATTATTCTGTGTGCAGTGAGCCAGGTGGAAGATATATCTACCACTTCACTCCTGAGAAAGGCTCGAGGAGAAAAAAACCTGCTGAAGTTATTGCTGATAATCTTGTAGATTTCATGAAGAAGAAGGGCATTGATAAAAGCCTGCAGGCCATTGGAGGTGATTCTACAAATGTTAACACTGGCTGGGAGGGTGGTTCCATGCATTGGGTAGAGGTCAAGCTTTGCCGTAAGCTGATCTGGTTGGTTTGTGCCCTCTATACCCCTGCGACACTTGATCACAGCACTGGATGGGAAGACCTTGTCTAACAACAAGTGGACAGGTAACATTGGCAAGATGCTAGACACTGCAACCGAACTTGAAATTGATCCTTCATTCACCAAACTCTCAATTGGAGAGCCTCTTACTTCACTGAGTGACAGTGTCGTAAAGGATCTCTCTACTGATCAAGCGTACGGGTATAGGATCACACAGGCCATAAGACAGGAGAACTTCCCACAGATCTGGCCCTTCTTGAAATTGGTCCAGTGAGCCATTCAAGGTGGTTGACAACAGCAAACAGGCTTTGTCGCATATGGGTTTCAAAACATGGCCTTAAAGGCAAAACCCTCAACAACTTAAGACTGATAGTGGAATACATTGTTGGTGTGTACTACCCCTGTTGGTTCAACATCAAAGTAAAACACTCTTGGGTGGAAGGCCCACGCCACATCTTGTTTCAGCTGCGGCTAGTTAGGCTGCAAAAGAAGGCTGTAGTGGATGCTGTTTTGCCAACCATCAAGCGCTCAGCATGGTATGCATTCAGCGAAATGATAATCCAGACACTCTTGTGCTCAGATGACAGTGAGGAGAGGAGAGATGGTGTCCAAAAGATTGTTGACATGAGGGGTGGAGATGATGACACACTTGGAGATCTTTCTGTACGTCCCAGAAAGACACCTTCCATCAACCCCAGTGCTTCTTCCGTGTTGGAGCTGACAGACTGGTCTGACGGGGTATTTGAACCTCCTTTGACATGTAAACTGACTACAGCGGAAGTAAAGAAGTTCTTTGACAAGCCTATGCAAGTTCCACAGTGGCCCTGTCATGCTCAGTCAATAGAGAGGTGTGTGAAACAAGTCACAGAGGCAGCAGGCAGGGTGTATACACATGAGAAACGTGAGGGCTATATCAGAGGCCAAGAAGCAAGTCGGCGGCTGATGTCCAAGAACGAATCAAAGCAAGACTTGATGAAACTTGTTGTTTAAATATTTTTTTTACTGATGTCATTACTTTCTAATGTTGTTTTATGATTACAAGGATATGTTTTATGATCACTAGGATATGTTTTATGCAGAGAAACTAAAATTTTTATAGCATTACCTGACATTTTGAGAAGCTAAAATTAATAAATGTTGTTTTCCGAGAGCAATTTATGTGCTTTTTAATCAAACGTAGATTTACCAAGCTACGTGTTGAGCAATCACAAAAATAATAGCAGATTTGAATTCTTAACATCCAAAAACATATTTTTAAAACCCCTCAGTGAAGGAATTGGCAAAAATTAATTTTCACCTCCCAAATTGACACACCCTAATCAAGCATCCCATCATCTGAGAACTCCCAGTGCTCTGAAACCAGACCCAGCCAGCATCTTCTATTACATTTATTGCAAAAGGAAATATCACTACTTATTTTAAGTTTGGTTAGTTTAGGTTAGTCTAAGCTAAACTAAGTTAGGGTAATAAGAATATTGATAGGATGCCCTGTAAACGACATAGGTGGTCAGGTGGTCATAGGTAGCTCAGTTGATATTCAAATGTTGGGTATTTATTTATTTATTTGTTTATTTCTATTGCCTTCATTTCGTAGGTAGACCTCATTTTCATTACATGTCTCCATCCACTTCAGACAAGTTTCAACCTAATTTCATGCATTTTTAAGCATTAATTAAATGGAAACACATTAAGCAAAAAGTTAAATATACTTCAACCTTGTCAAATAATCTCGGACCTGAAACGAAGCAAAGTAATTCTCTCTCTCTCTCTCTCTCTCTCTCTCTCTCTCTCTCTCTCTCTCTCTCCCCCTGGAGTCAAAATCTCCGAATAAACTTATAAATGGAGTTACAGGAGATGGTTGGGATGGAGTTCGGGGTGGTGACGTTCCCTTTTGGTCGTAAATGTAGTAGGAGGCGCTGGTCTGGTCTGGTATCCGAGTACTCGGAGTTCTCAAGTGATACTCTTTTTACTTTTTTATTTTTATTTACGTGTTTGTAAAGATGGAAATTATCGGGAGTCAAAACCTCCGAATAGCTAATTAAATTATTTTGGGAAGCCACTCCTCTCTCCTCTTTTCTTTTTTTAGCTCCTTCCTTTCTTTTAAAGGGTGCTGCTTGTTTAAGGAGAGCTAATTAAAATAGAGTGGAAGTAGTACTGTTCCCGTTGTAATAAGTGTAGTAGGAGACGCTGGTCTGGTCTGGTTTCGGAGCACCGGGAGTTCTCAGATGATATCACATTGGTAGAGAAGGGAATCTTGATGGTATTTCTCGGGAGCCAAAACCTCCGAATAGATGTTTTCAATTTTAGGAACGCTATTTGGGTTTATAGTGTAGAAATATTAGTACTTTTTAGGTAAATCGCGAAATATCTAACTTAGCTAGCTAGAGAAAGTTTTATAGTTTTATATAAGTGGGACTAACTTAACTCAACTCAGAGGAGACTAACGTCATTGCACGTGACGTCCAGATTGTTAGTTTCGGTTAGGTTTAGTTGATTAGAATGTCGGGAAAATATCCCGTACACGATATGTCGCACTGTCAGGTAGAAAAGCAACTCTCTCCTTTATCATATCCCAACAAATGAAGAAATATTGCATTTGAGTCAGTCTATATATATATATAATATACACACACACACACACACCTCGTTCATATATATATATATATATATACACACACACACACACCTCGTTCATATATATATATTATATAATATATATATATATATATATATATATATATATATATATACACACACACACCTCGTTCATATATATATATATATATATATATATATATATACACACACACAGACACCTCGTTCATATATTATATATATATATATATATATATATATATATATATATATATATATATACACACACACACACACACCCCTCGTTGATATATATATATATATATATATATATAATATATATATATATATATATATAGACATTATATTAGACATTATAGACATATATATATTAGACATTAGAAAGCTAATAAAGGCCATAAACCCTCCATCCCCCAATATAATGATCTGCGGAGACTTTAACTTCCCATTTATAAAATACAAAAAGGTGAATAGGAATATATATATATTCACCAGGACAAGGGGGGCACAAGAGAAGATCAGGAACAAGCAAAAATGTTGATGGCTCTCACAAACGAGTTTATGCTGACACAGGAGATAACAGAAAATACCAGAAAAAATAACTGCCTGGATCTGGTATTCACGAATAACACGAACTTGATTGCTGATATAAAAATAACCCCAACCATTATCTCAGACCACAACTTAATCGAGATATCAACGAATATGATGGCAGCATTAGAAGACAATACACATATTGTGGAAAGAAGTAAATTCGGGGCCTTTAACTTAAACTCGAAGACTATAAATTGGGAAGCAATCAGATCGCACATGGCCCAAATAGAATGGAGAACAATTTTCGAGAATAAAACAACGGAAGAAATGCTAACAACTTTGGAGGAAAAAACGCTGAGAATTTTAGAAAAATATGCTCCGAAATCACAGCCAAAAGGAAAGAGGAGCTGGCTAGAAAGGCAAAAGAGAAGACTATTCCGCAAAAGAAAGAGAGTGGAGGCGAAGTTAGGAAACTGCGGAGATAATGGCAGGAAAATAATAAAAGAAAAACTGGAGGGTATCGATAGGGAAATACAAGCCCTGATTAAGGACCATACAGAGAGGGAAGAGGAAAAGGCGGTAGAAGCAATAAAGGAAAATCCAAAATACTTCTATAGCTATGCAAAAAGGAAAACAAAAACGCGCGCCGCTATTGGGCCCTTAAGGGCGGGAAATAATGAACTAACCGACGATCCAAAAGAAATATCTGATACATTGAGAGTTCAATATGAATCAGTTTTCAGTACCCCAAAAAGTGACAAAGCGATACCTGACATAAATGCATTCTTTGAAGAGGAATTGCAAGGAGAGTATATAACAGACTTTGAGTTTACACAAGAAGATGTAGCGAGAGCTATAGAACAAATGAAACTACATTCAGCTGCAGGTCCGGACAATTGGAACGCATTATTGATTAAAAACTGCAAAAATGAAATAGCTACACCTTTATACTGGATATGGAGAAGATCCCTAGACACTGGGGAAATACCGAGCATCTTGAAAAGAGCAAACATTGTCCCTATATATAAAGGAGGGGACAGATCTCAAGCAAAGAACTATAGACCAGTGTCATTGACGTCCCACCTCACCAAAGTATTTGAAAGAATAGTTAGAGAGAAAATTTATGATTTCCTGGAGACACGGAAAGATTCAACGAAAATCAGCATGGATTCCGATCAGGTAGATCATGCCTATCACAACTAATAGAGCACTACAACAATATCCTAGATGCATTGGAAGGCAATGACAACTACGATGTTATATATACACAGATTTTGCTAAAGCTTTCGATAAATGTGACCATGGTATAATAGGACATAAAATTAAAGACATGGGAATAACAGGCAAAGTGGGAAAATGGATCTACAACTTCCTTAGTGATCGTCTGCAGGTCGTCAAAATTCAAGGTATATCATCATCAGAATCGGAAGTACGCAGCTCAGTACCACAAGGGACAGTACTGGCCCCACTCCTGTTCATTATCATGCTAACAGACATAGACAGCGGAGTAAACAGCAATAGTATAGTAACATCCTTTGCAGACGATACAAAAATCAGCAGAAAAATCAGCGATGTCATGACGTGGAGGCCTTGCAGAGGGACACGAACAAAATATACAAATGGTCAGAAGACAACATGTCATTCAACGCCGAGAAATTTCAACTCTTGAGATATGGTAGAAAAGAACTTAAACAGACTGCATATTATGCTCCAGATAGACAGGAAATTCAGAGAAGCATGAAAGCGATTGATCTCGGGATAATAATGACAGATGATGCGAAATTCGAAACACAAAATCAGATAGCGATAAATAAAGCAAAAAGAGTCGCCGGACAGGTTCTAAGAACGTTCAAGAGAAGGGACAGGACAGTAATGATTCCCCTGCTGAAAACACTGATTATATAGGGTGGGGCACGGGAATCAAGTGTTTTTTGAATAGCTAGTAATCGGCCATTAGGAATGGGAGGGGCGTGCGGTAGGTAGCATTCCATTCCTGGGTTCATAGCATTTAACTTTAACTAACACTCACCTTTATCTTTCAGGTGCCATCATGGAGCAGTGGACGTTAGAACACCGCATGTTCGCGTATGATCATTTTGTTAGGAGTGGCGAGTCAGTGACAGCAGTTCAGCGTGCGTTTCGCCGCAGATTCAACATTCATCGAAATGACTCTGTTCCCGCTCGTGACACAATCTTACGTTGGGTTAACAATCTTCGAACAGGAGGCTCAATAATGAAAACAAAACCGAAGGGGCCGCAACGCACTGTGCGTACTCCAGAGAACGTTGAAAGGGTCAGACAAGCGATGTTGCAAAGCCCAGGCCGCTCTGCTCGGAGACATTCAGCTGCACTCGGAATCAGCAATCGTACTGTTAGACGGATTTTGCATGAAGAATTACATTTTCACCCATACAAATTAGCGATGGTGCAGGAATTGAATGTAAACGATTGCCCCCAACGACTGAATTTTGCACAGGAAATGCTTGCACTTTATGAGCAGAATGAAAACATGATGGTGGTAATGAGTGATGAAGCCCATTTGTGGTTTCAGCAAGATGGGGCCACGCCACACACCGCCAGAGCGTCAATGGCTGTTCTTCGCCCCCTGTTTCCCAACCATCTCATTTCGAGATTTGGTGACATTGCATGGCCCCCTCGGTCCCCTGACTTGTCCACATGTGACTTCTTTCTATGGGGGTACCTCAAGTCACGTGTCTACGAGGACAAGCCCCGTACATTAGATGCATTGAAGGAAGCGATCCGTCAACAAATCATCCAAATCAACAGAGACCTGCTGGGAAGAGTGGAGGCCAATTTTCGTAAACGCCTTCAACAATGCGTCGACGGCCAAGGACATCATATGCCAGATATAATTTTCGGTACATGATTATTATGACATGAAATGCTATGTTCTTACGAATGTTGTTCTACCAATATATTTTCTTTCCAAAAATAAATATAATTTTCCTGATTATTCCAAAAACACTTGGTTCCCGTGCCCCACCCTTACCAAAACTTGAATACTACTCAGTTTTGACGTCCCCATATAAAAAGGAAGAAACCAATAAACTAGAAGAAACGCAAAGGCATTTCACAGCCAAGATTGATGGCTGCAAAGAACTCAACTACTGGGAAAGACTACGTAAACTAAATCTGTACTCACTGGAAAGAAGAAGAGAGAGGTACATCATAATCTACATATGGAAAATGATCGAAAAACTGGTACCAAACCTAAAACTAAACCCAATTACCATTCAAACAACACTGGAAAATAGGAAAGGCAGAATGTGTAGTGTTCCCAAATTAAAAGCACGACAAGGGACCTCCTCAACCCTGAAGGAAAATAGCTTGGTTGTCAAGGGGCCAAGACTTTTCAACCAGCTTCCTAAGGACCTCAGAAACGTAACGGGGGTCAAAGTTGAAGTCTTCAAGAAAAGACTGGATGCCTGGCTCAGGACAGTACCAGATGAGCCGGGCGTGCCTGGCTATGTACGGTGGAGAGCGCAAGAAAGTAACTCGCTCCTCCACCAGGCCAGACCTAGAGGCGGGGCCACCAGCTTGACCTCCGTGTGAAGAGAGACCAACACACGAAACAACATAAGTAAGTAAAGTATAAGTAAGTTAAGTATATATATATAAATTTAGTGGTGGACCGGATATCCGCATCCGCATCATTTTTAACATCCGCACTTCTGACTGCGGATATTACCTCTAATAAATTATTCAATTTACAATTAAATTAGCTTATAAGGCCCAGTCATGCACATTTCATGTATAGTATTAATTACACGGGAACAAATTTTAACTTTTTTTTTGTTTCTTGGACGTGAATCGGTCGGTCGTATTGGATGTTTTCCGCTGATTCCGAATATAGCCGTAGAATTTCTCTATCACCCGAGGTTACTGAGAAATTTGTATTTTAATATTTATTCAAAAAGTGTATAGAAGTTAGTAAAAATACTTCATAAAAATTATATTAGTGGCAGATTGGCATTTAAAATATTCTTCTTAAATCTTTTGTCACTGATTTTCTCTTGTAGTTTTCATTAGGAGCTTCTCGCATCAATGTCCAGCAGTAATCAGCTAACATTGCCGGATCCCACCTCCCTTGGTAGCGTTTCTCCATAGTAGCTATCTTGGTGGAACCTTTCTCCATGCTCATCGCTTACGTCGCCGAGGTTTTCAGGGAAGAAATCTAAATGGGAGTGCAAGAAATGGATTTTTAGTGACATATTACATCCCAATAACCTATATGCTTCAATCATGTCCTGCACTATTTTTTCATAGTTAGAGGCTTTGATGTTCCCTAGAAAATTTGTGACAACATTCTTCATGGCCTCCCATGCCACTTTTTCTTTTCCTCTCAAGGCATCATCAAACTTTTGATCTTTCATGAGCTCTCTGATTTGGGGACCAACAAAGATCCCTTCTTTTATCTTTGCATCGCTAAGTCGTGAAAACTTTTTCTTCAAATATTTGAATGCCTCATCTTCCTTGTTCATTGCTTTGACAAAATTTTTCATGATGCCACGTTTGATGTGAAGTGGCGGTAAGTATATTTTCTTGGGGTCAACTAAGGGCTTATGAGACACATTCTTCAGTCCTGGGATACATTTTTGACGAAGTTGCCAATCCTTTACAAAATAGTGCGAATCTCTGGCTCTGCTGTCCCATTCACAAAGGAAGCAGCAGAACTTCGTATAACCGAGCTGCATTCCCAGAAGAAGCGCGACGACTTTTAAATCCCCACATATATACCAACGAAACTGGTCATAATTAATCTGCTGAAGGATGAGTTTTATATTTTCGTAAGATTCCTTCATGTGGACAGCGTGCCCTACAGGAATGGAAGGGTATTTATTTCCATTGTGAAGTACTACAACCTTGAGGCTTAGCTTCGAAGAGTCAATAAATAAACGCCAATCTTCAGATTTGTGCTCATGACCGAGAGCTAACAGCAGTCCATTTACATTATTACAGTAGCATAAATCACCTGACGAGGAGAAATACTGCATCAGATCTTTTTGGCGAGTGCGGAACGCCGATATGCTTGTATCTTTTGCCAGCAAATTCCATTCACGTAACCTGGAGCCCAATAATTCCGCTTTCTTTTTCGGAAGGTCCAAATCTCTCACGAGATCATTCAGCATAACCTGCATTATCATACGTGATTTATTTGATTCAGGTTGCTGAAAGTCTGTATCTTTAGTGTCATCAATTTCCATTGGTTCAACTTCAGACTCTTCATCCAGTGTCCATGACTTTGGGGGAGTTGGAATTGGGTTATCATCGTCATGTAGTACTGGTCTCATGGCAGATGCAAGATTTGGGTATTGAATTTTATGTTTATTTTTGGCAGAGAATCCTGAAACGTTAGTCATACAAAAATAGCAATCCGTTAGGTGATCCTTGGGCTCTCTCCAAATCATTGGTATGGCAAATGGCATAGATTTGCGGGTACCTTTAATCCAACCCCTAAGAGTGACGGCACAGGAAATGCATGAGATATGAGGTGCCCAGGATTTGTCTTGGTCGCCTACCTTACATCCAAAATAAAGTTCGTAAGCCTTCTTCACGAGTGGGGTCATTGTCTTCCTCTGTGCCATTATGGTCAGTTCTCCACATACGTAGCAAAATGTATCTCTGGGATTAATACAGTTTCGATTCATGCTGGCGGAAAATTATTGAAATCACGGAAAACTTTTTGGAATGAAAAACCAATTTTTTCTACTATGAAAAATTTTAAAATTTGAGCAAAACTTGAAAAAAATTTCTTTCTTTTTATTAAAAATCTGTTTGTTTAAATAGCTATATTTTTTTAATGCAAAAAATACTATTAAATATAGTTAACCTGGAAAAAAAAGAAAGTAAAATTAAATTAGTACACTTAATTTTAACTAATATTTTGGGAAAACTGAGTAAATGGAAATATTATTTTCTCGAAAACTATGGGTGATGGAAAAATTCTGAAACCATATTTGGAATCAGCATCAAAAGTTCTATAAGAAACATCAAATAGTTTTCAAGAAACAAAAATGTTGTTCCCTAGTGTTATTAATGAACAAACAAATAAATAAACCTAAACATATAAATACCTGGTATCACAGAAAATTGAATGAAACTCGTTTCATTGAATTTTCTGTGGCTGAAACTCTTGAGAAAGTTATTATTTTTATCATAATGAAAACATTAATATTAATTTTAATTCTTATGCAATGCCTCATTTGCCTGCCATAATAGTAATATCACGAAATTTGAAAAATTATGTCATATATTCATAATTCTATATTATATTGATAGATTAAGTAAATATCCGCATCCGCATCCGCAGATATTGAAATTAAAGATCCGCATCCGCAGATGTTGAAGAACTGACATCCGGTCCACCACTAATTTATATATATATATATATACACCGGGTGGGCCTTTTAACTCTGACGGTTTTAATATCCTTAACTTTTTTGTTTTTCAACCAAATCAAATAAAATTTATACACAACATAGGTACATACATAAAGTTTTTTTGGATATAAATTTAATTACTTTTATAAACTTACAAGGTTAGTTATAAACTTCAATGTGATTTCCACCATTTTCGATCAGTATAGGCAGCCTTGCTCTGTATTCCAAAGCCACCTTTTGTCGCATTTCGACCGTAATTTCACCAAAAGCTGCTTGAATTCTCTGTTTCAGTTCATGAATGTCGGTTGGTCTTGTCGCGTAGACTTTCGACTTAATAAACCCTAAAAAAAGTCGCAAGGGGTGAGATCGGGAGAGCGTGGGGGCCAGGGCATATTGGAAGACTAGCAATTACGCAATAACTTTGGCTTATTTTATACGACATTTCGTTATAAAGCATTTGTTTTCGTATACGTCAAAAGGTTTTTCTTCACCATTTCGTCAATTCTGCAGATAGATGAAAGCAGCTTAATGAAAAAAAAACTTTATGTATGTACCTATGTTGTGTATAAATTTTATTTGATTTGGTTAAAAAACAAAAAAGTTATAAGGATATTAAAACCGTCAGAGTTAAAAGGCCCACCCTGTGTATATATATAATAAAAGGACGAGTGTGTGTGTGTGTGTGTGTGTGTGTGTGTGTCTGTGTGTGTGTGTGTGTGTGTGTGTGTGTGTGTTTGTCTGTCTGTTCCAGCCATAACTCCAAAACGGAAGCAGTTACAAACATGAAACTTCACACACATATTGATTAGGTCGCCAGGTTGTGCACCTGGGTGATAATAAATTAAATAATTAAAATTACTAGGCCCGAAGGCCCCAGCACCGCGATTAAACTACAGAAAAGAACGCAGCCGTGAAAATTTTGAGCTTCACATTGTGTCAAGATTTCTGAATCTTAAGATTTTCATGACTAATTATTTGGTCAATAAGACTATAGAAAAGAACACAATCATGAAAATCTTGAGCTTCACATATAATTAAAACTAGCGGAGCGACCCGGCGTTGCCGGGGTGAATGATGAACGCTATATATATATATATATATATATATACACAGTATATGCCCAGTTTGGTCAACTGAATGCCCGGTTAGGTTGATTGAATGCCCGGTTAAGTCAACTGAATGCCGATTAAGTTAATTAAATGCCAAGTTAGGTCAACTGAATGCCCGATTAGATTAATAGAATACCCGGGTAGGTTAATTGAATGCCCGGTTAGGTTAATTGTACGCCCTTGACGATTGGTTAGGTTAAGTCGTGATATTTTCGTTAGCTTATAGCGTTCAACATCCATCCCGGCAACGCCGGGTCGCTCCGCTAGTGTATAACTGTATATATATATATATATATTAGAGAGAGAGAGAGAGAGAGAGAAACATTGTTTGTTTATTCTTATTCAGATCATTTAAAAATTAATGGAAAAATCTTGCATTCAAGTGACCAACCCACGTCAGGAATCTGAAATAAACGGACGGATCCATTTATTTATGAAGTTTGGGGGCCGTGGGGGGGGGGGGGAGTAAGGTCAAAATGAAAATTACTTAATTTATACAAAGAAATTCAAAATACCTTCGTTAATAATCGTTAATAACATTGTCCCCTATTACGAAAGCATGGCTCATAAAATATTCAAAACTTTTTCCTTAATCAATATTGAATAAGGGATGAACCTACGTTTCAGGAGAATTTAATGTTTTAAGCATTTCCATACGTTTAATCAGAGTGATGCGTAAATGTGTTTCATAAATCGCAGGGTGTATTCTTCAGACAAAAGTAAAGAAAAAACGAACATATAAACATAAGTCGAGAAACCCGTATGTTTCGAGCTATAGCACGCGACAGAAAAATGAAACTCCGAAAGATTTTTTACATTTTATGCAAATACAGTACACAGTGTGATACATTTGCTTCATTGACATAAATGTTCGAAATTCTTTCCTACTTCTTGAATGCATGCCTCAGCACGTCGCAAAATAAGATAGAGGAGAGATAGTTAAAGGGGGAAAATGAGTGAGTATGAACAAGTGAGGGAATGGGGATTAGCTGTAGTTTACGATGAGAAGGGTAGGTAGAGAGAGAGAGAGAGAGAGAGAGAGAGAGGGTAGGGGGGGTGAAGCGAAGCGGGCTGAGGCATACATTCAAGAAGTAGGAAAGAATTTTGAACATTTACTTCAATAAAACAAATGTATCACACTGTGTATTTGCATAAAATGTAAAAAATCTTTAGGAGTTTCATTTTTCTGTTGCGTGCTATAGCTCGAAACATACGGGTTTCTCGACTTATGTTTATATTGTCTTTTTTCTTTACTTTTCTCTCAAGAATATACCCTGCGATTTATGAAACACATTTATGTATTATCCTGTATAAACAAATTTCAACAGGATCTCTCTCAGAGGAATTTAAGCTGATAAATCCATTTGAGAAAGCCATTGTTTTGTCATTGAAGATCTTAGTTCAAAGTGCAGGCAATGCATAAAAATTAAAATTAATATTAATGTTTTCATTATGATAAAAATAATAACTTTCTCAAGAGTTCCAGCCACAGAAAATTCAATGAAACAAGTTTCATTCAATTTTCTGTGTTACCAGGTATTTATATTTTAAGGTTTATATATTTGTTTGTTCATTAATAATTAATACTTTACATGAAATGTGCATGACTGGGCCTTATAAGCTACTTTATAAGCTAATTTAATTGTAAATTGCATAATTTATTAGAGGTAATATCCACATAACATCCGCAGTCAGAAGTGCGGATGCGGATATTAAAAATGATGCGGATGCGGATATCCGGTCCACCACTAATACACACACACACTGTATGTATATATATTAGGGTGTCACTTAATTGTATGGTGAGAATTGAACCAACAAGAAGTTTCGGTCTGACCCTCTAGAAATGTGACATTGCATGTGAAAACGCTGATTATGAAGTTTCATGAGAAAATATTAATATTTAGAGGTCGCTCAAGGCCATTAAATTTTGATGACGCGTCGTTACTTTTCCTAAATTGAAATGCGCTTCTTTTCTATGCCTCACCCCAGTATCATTTCAGTCGCCTTAATGGTTGGATGTGTTTGCATTAGTGTGTGTTATTTCAGTCTTAATAGTAGCATATGTGTGTATGAGTGTTTTTTATTGCATAATAGCTATAACACTTATTTTTTATTTTCAGGTGTAAATTTATATAGCAAAATACATTTATTATCTAATGATGGAGACTCGAAAGAAATCTAAGGTTTACTTGATTGACAAGTGTGAGAATGATATTAGAGGTGGTAAATTGCCATCAAATCTTCAGGCTCTGTCCTTTTTTCCTTCATTTACATATAAAAAAGAAGACGACGATAAGAGAGGCTTCGTCAGTGATAATTGAAAAAATTGAGGAGTTTTGGATTCGTGCCCGAATTCCAACTCAACACAAACAGGACGCAATCAGAAAACTGGAAAAACTCTTCTCACGATGGAAAACATTGAAGAAAAATGCATCCCGCAAGACAGAAGTACAAGCTAGGAATGAGAGCATGTTCAAGGACTGTTTTCACGATCTCTTTGATATCGCTCATGCAAATGCCCTCGACATAATCAAAATGGAGGAAGATAATCAGTTTCTCATTGCTCAGCGTGAAAAAGACCGTCGTGGAACAATGTCTTCCGTTGATATTGTGCTTCATCAGAAGGAGGCAAAGAAGGAGAAACGTTGAGCGAACAAAGTCGAAAGCGAAAGACAGAACAAAGCAAGGATTCATTGTTAGATTCTGTTACAAGAGAGCAGCAGGTCATCGACGTTTGAGGAAGAGGAATCAGAACCTGAAGCTGTTCCCGGAACAAGTAGGCAGAAACCCCTTTCAAGCGGAGAAGAAAAGAAGTCATCACGCCTGGTCTCACAGCAGTTCTTCATTAGCTACAGATGTCCAACTTTTTAAGAGATTTCAAGGAAAGTGGGACGACATTGATCCAAAACGGTATGAAAACTCCACCACTGATGAAATTGCCACTTCTGCTGTCGCTGATGTAAAGGAAAGTCTCATTAGCTTCTCTGAATCTGCAATGACTACAAAAATCGCGAGATGACTATAAGGAGCTACTTGAACTGGCATGTCTGTTTCTTGGTGCTGTCTCTAATCGTGGTGGTTTTTCATGCTCCCGGAGCGATGCATCAGGCACGATGGACGTCAAAGGCAATCTAGTCCTTAAAGATTTGGATGTTCAGATCACAATTTAAGTTAACAAACCGTGAGGAAAGAGGACTTCGCGACTTTTGCATTTTTATTGTATGCATCTATGTGAAAGCTTGGACCACGTGCCCTTGCACCATTAGTGCTCCCCAAAATGACCTTCATCTCCCACAGTCACTAATAAAGTATTCAAACATCCATCCACGCATTGCCATGGTAACTTCACAGAAGATGGCAGCTCATTTATGGTATTTGTCTGAAGAGCTGGTGGGTCTTGACGATATCCTCCCTGATATAAAAAATCGCATAGTCATATCTATGACTAGTGTTGATGGACAAGAGAACCTTCCAAAGCGTGTGGTTGTTGACCTGGATACTGTGAAAGAAAAAAGCTTGGAAAACTTTGTAACAAAAAACACAAAATCATTGTTCACGAAGCTCAACCTCCCAGATGAATTCTTGGAGAAAACTACTGAGCAATGGGAAGAGGATACCCATTACCAGACTGCGAAAGAGACTGTAAAAACTTTAACTGTAACAAATGACTTCGCTGAACGTGGGGTTGCTCTCATCCAGGACTTTTCTGGGTACTTAACCAAAGATGAAGAACAACTCCAGTTTCTTCTCCAGGTTGTTGAAGACCATCGCAAGCATTGCACATGGGGGCAAAAGCATACCTTGAGTGAAAATAATGATTAATCATAATAATTACGATACTGTCTGATGTTAATATACTTCATCTTAATATTATGATAATGTCTTGTGCACTTCCTGCTAATGTAGGAACATAATAAATTGTTTAAATACATTTGGAAATTGTTTCTATTCACACTTTCTGAGAATCTCGTATCCAATACTTCGAAGCCGTTGAGCGACCTCTAAATATTAAAATATCTCAATAAAACTTTGTACACAGTGTTTTTACATCATATGGCATACTTTGATGGGGTCAGAGCACGGAAATTTAAAAGTTTAAAAATAAGTGACACCCTAATATATATATATATATATATATAATTATAAAACCTTGGACCCCATGTATCGTATCCGATACAAGGTTTGTATTTAAAAACTCGGATCTTTTCCGTTTGACTGCCGCCATTGAAACATAATTAAACTCCAGCCTTCTTTAGTTAGCTTTATAAGGCTAACTAACAAAAATATCACGACCTAACCTAACCAATCGTCAAGGTCGTACAGTTGACCTAACGATTGGTTAGGTTAGGTCGTGATATTTTCGTTAGTTAGCCTTATAAGGCTAAGTAAAGAAGGCTGGGGGCACTCACCTCTTATGTTTCAATGGCGGCAGTCAAACGGAAAAGATCCAAAAACTCTCCTTGTATTTTAGGTTATACAGATATGTTTCGAAGAATGTTATTGGACACGGGCTTTAAGGATATATATATATATATATATATACTGTATATCTGTTGGCGGTTTGTGCGTCGCCAAACAATATAGTGTTAATAAACATAATTAAATGAACAAAGGGTTCTTAGATCCGTTTACTCTTTCCTTGTGTGAATATCGACTAACCCTTTTGATTAAGTGTTATATTTTTTCTAATCAATACATAATTATAATTGCTCACTTTACTTTAATACGCAAAGAGATACGCCCAAACAGTAATTAAATATAATCTGGAAATAGTTTGAAGAAATATCGGGTCAAGATAAAATTGTAGTATGCAATTTATGCAAAAAGATGATGTCCCGTGAAAGTGGAGGAACATCAACACTCTTTAGTCACATATGGAGAATACGTAAGGATGAGCATAAAGTACTGGAGAGAGAGGAAATGGAAGAACTGCAGTTTAAAGGAAACACTGTTAACGCATCCACATTATTAAGTCAAGCAAAGATCGTCCACAAAAAGCAACTCACTCTTCAGCAGTCACTGGCTGGCAAGATGATATGGGACATCAATGATTCCCCTTCAGGAGTTATTTATAAAATTATTGGCAAAATGTTAGTGGTGGACGATTTGCCTTTCAGTCACGTAGAGGATTTAGGTTTCACTAGACTAATGCAGCATACCAATCCATATTACGAGCAAAAACCATGAAAATACTTTCAGGTACAGTAATTCCACAAATGTAGAGCAATACCTCGAACATCGTTGCTAATGCGTTCCTGGAAAAGGCGACGATATTCAAAACAACGATGTTCAAGGAATGTAACCTATGGGAAATAAGAGACTCCGTTCTCAGACTTTTTATGTGTCAAAATCAGGATTTTTGCATTACAAATATAGTACAAATACATTCGTTTTAACAGCTCAATCACAGGAAAAACATCAATACGAAACTGTTCGATTCAAACCTTTTATTTAAACAGGAAAATTTATAATAATTGGAAATTATTTTTAAGCAAAACATTTGTCTACTGTTCATTTTAAACCATTTATTAAACATGAAAAGGGGGAGGGGTGGGGAAGGGTGATGCTGCCAGGCGTAAGACGACGAAATAGCAAAACCAAGACGATGATGTTGTAAATCTTAGTCGCAAGCATAGCAACGACGAAAGCGCAAAAGGACGATGTTCAAAACAACGATGTTCAAGGTATTACTGTACTTTAAAATTTACACAAAAATAGAAGACAGGATAAAGGTTTTTTGTTTTTCAGCTTCACAACTGATGTATGGACAGGACTGAATTACGCATCTACGAGGATAATTCAATAAGTATCCGCACTTTTATTTTCACAATTTTTTTTTTACATCTGACAGATTATAAACACATCACTTCTCAACACAGTCTCCCTGTTTCTCAATACACTTAGTCCAGCGATCTACAAGCTTCCTAATGCCATCACAAAAGAATGTTTTTCGCTGTGTGCGTAGCCAGTCATGCACCGCCTCCTTCAGGTCATCATCGACTTGGAGTCGCTGGCCTCTCAAAGCGCCTTTCAGTGGTCCAAACAGGTAAAAATCCGAAGGTGCCGGGTCTGGACTGTAGGCTGGATGGTCGAGAACTTCAAATTTAAGTTCTTGAAGACATTTTCTAGTCTGTGCACCGGTATGAGGGCGCGCATTGTCGTGTAGCAGAATAACACCTTCCGACAATCTCCCTCTCCGTTTTGTGCGAATTGCTTGCTTTAACTCATTCCGAAGCATGTCAGAATACGATGCACTTGTTACTGTAGTTTCTCGCTCTAGAGTCTAGATAGTGTTCAAGGATAGGGCCTCGAATATCCCAGAACAGTGTTAGCATAATTTTACCTGCTGACGGCTGCGCTTTGAACTTCCTTGCAACGGGAGATGTTGGATGCTTCCATTGCATGCTCTGTCGTTTGCTTTCTGGTTCATAGTGATGGATCCAAGTTTCATTTCCAGTGATAATGCGCTCCAAAACGTTTTCACCTTCATTATGAAACCGCGCCAAAAGACGAGAGCAAACGTCCATACGATTACGCTTGTGCTCCTCTGTCAACTGTTTGGGCACCCATCTTGCACAAACTTTGTGAAAGCCAAGAATGTCATGAACTATCGAATAGGCTGACCCTTGACTGATGTCTATTGAAGATGCAATTTCTTTTATTGTTAATCTTCTGTCATCGAAAATCATGGCTCTGGCTTCTTCCTGCTTGTCACCACTGGTTGATGTTGACGGTCGTTCTGAGCGCTGAGCATATCACACATGTCCTACCTTTCTTGAACATTTTAATCCACTCGTACACACTTCGCCGTGGTAACGCATTATTCCCATACTGAGCACATAAACGCGTGTGAATTTCAGCTCCTTTCACACCTTCTGCCCACAAAAAACGAACCACGGATCTCTGTTCTTCCAGAGTACAAATTGAAAGCGGCGCAGCCATGCTCACTACTCGTACGATATGTGACAGCTACGAGTAGCCTAAATAAGCCTATACTGTTGCTAGCCTAAATAAGCTTAGACTGTTGCTAGCCTAAATAAGCCTATAGATTTCAGTTTGGCTCGTCATTACGAGTATATATTATATATACTATATTATCACTAAAATAAAAAGTGCGGATACTTATTGAAGTACCCTCGTATATTCATAATAACAAGCTTGACAGAATGTGATATTACAGAAAATTATGAAAGGGAAAAGTATATACTTTGCGCATGACGTACTGGGCAGTATCTATCATAATGTTTCTTACACACGCTCGAAACATTGAATACTGACAATTCTAAAGTTCACTTAGTTTTAAGAGATGCAAAGACTAACATTAAGTCTGCTATGAGTTTAGAAGGTTACAGTAGTACAGA
Source organism: Bathynomus jamesi (assembly GCA_023014485.1). NCBI lineage: Eukaryota > Metazoa > Arthropoda > Malacostraca > Isopoda > Cirolanidae > Bathynomus > Bathynomus jamesi. The sequence continues at coordinate 213,823 of JAJOZX010000099.1, read as the reverse complement.
TTGTGCAGCCCATAAAATTCAAATCGTTGTGAACAAAGCCACTAGTTTTCAACAAAAGTAAAGGATCCTATTAGAAAAGGGAGGAATATAGCAACATTTCTACGCAGATCTGATGCGGCTGCTTCCGAATTAAGACTGTCCAACTGAATGGAATTCCGCATATTATACGCTTCAGTGTTATGAAAATACTAAGGAAGCTTTAAAAGTATATTTGCCACAACTGAAAATAAAGCTCATGAAAAGTTTGACTCTCTAAAAACTAAGTTTTCAAGGGCTTAAAGAAATTTATTTTTCTTTGTTAAATTTTATAGAGCTTGAAAAAGTAATTTTTTATTTCCCAAGGAATCCTATTAATTAAACAAACATTTGTTTGGTTCCAAAAATTGTAAATTACTATTAAATTAACAGTGAATTAATTCAGTTCATTTCATCTCGTTTTTACAGTGTTTAAAATAAAATTATAATTACGACGGCTCAAAATTATTTCAGATTCGTCATATAAAAACCTCTCCTAAAGTAAACAATTTGGAGACTGTATTAAAACATTCTCTCTCATTCACGAGTGTTTTGTGATCTAATTTAAATGATGTATTATTCTCATCAATCAATAAGATAACTCTGAAAGTTATTTCAATTTTAATTCGCTACTTCATGCAATTTAAGTAATTTTTTTGTGGAGGAGTGGGGATTTCATACCCCCATTTGTGAATAAAGGTGAACTTGTGTCGGTCGTAGAATGACCCCGTAAAAAATAAATTATTTGAAGTGGGAAGTGAAATTTATATTTTATGAAGTATTAAGTAACCCCACCATTAGTTGAATTATTTCTTAAATAGAAAAAAAATCGATGACGTCATCACTCGGCAGATTCCGCCAAATGATGAGTAAACTTGTATTCTTCCAGTTTGTGATTTGGTATAATTTGGTTTAATCTTGAGGTGCTAGTAACTGTTAACAGAAACACTAGGCCCGAAGGCGGGGCGGCATTACTGACTGCTTAACACCTCGGAAGCTATTCTGATGGAGAAGCACTCGGGGACAAGAGGTTCCCCATGTCGGCTCTATAGGTCCAACTCAGGAATAAAAGAGTGTCTAGAACCGCTACCCAACCTAGTTAGTCACTGGTTGTCATACTACAAATCTAAACACGTCTTGACAGGGTTATGTAGAAACGATAAACCCAATATTAATTAATCTTTTATGGGTGTTTTGTAATTTAATAATTACTCTTCATAAGCAGCAGTTATTGCTTTATTATTCTCGTACTCGTAGAATGAAATTTACCTCACTAATTTGCTACTCCTTTAAAAAAAAAAGATAATT
>JAJOZX010000099.1:0-207500 GCA_023014485.1 Bathynomus jamesi | reverse complement strand
CAGTGAAACTGTAATTAAATGTAATGATTTAATTTATAATGTAAGAATGTACTTTAATAGAAGTGTAATTAAACAACAAGTGAATATGAATTAATTGGTAATTGTAATCGTAATTGTAATGAACCAAAATTAATACGTACTCAGTCATGTACTTAATTTGTACTTGTGTACTATTACGAAATGATATCGCCTTCATAAATATAGACTCGGCGAAAAATACAAATGAGTTTTTATTTTTATTTTTTAAATTCTTATTTGCAATCATTCAAAAACATCTGATGTGTTTAAAAAAAGGGGGGAAATTAACCTTCAACTGTCCTCCCCCAAAACATTTAAGCTATATTATACATGTACTTGTAAAATTAGGCATTACTTCATTTGCCACTTCATTTAAGGCTCTTCTTCATTGCACTTCTTCATATTAGCACCTCATTAGGAGGGGGCAGAGGCCCCTTTCCTCCTTAACTTAACTTTTTAGATTCCGGCCTGAGCCATGGTCGAAAGAGGTCGAACCTCTACCCTTGTAAATTCAGAGAACTAACTGTAATTTTTAAGAAGTAAACCAAAGTAAAAGAAGTTTTTATCTTTTCCTTCGAGCCGTGCTCTCTTCAGAACTCAGTCAGTAAGTCGACAAGTTATGAAAGAAAAGTCGATAATTTTTAGTATCAGAAAAAGTATCAGAGTATTATAAAAAGAGAAGAATTAAAAATTGGCGACCCTTTGCCCAAATTAAGAGACAACCCAAGCACCATAGAAGATATTGGCATAACAGTCTGGCGAGTCTGTAGCCAAGGGTTTAACAGAGTGGCGACCCACCATTTAAGGCGACCGAAAAGAATTATAGAAAAGTATAAAGAAGAAACATCCGTTGCTTGCCTCCTAACTAGAACCCCCGTCGATTCCGAACCGACTCAGGGCCATAGACGGAGGGGTTAACATATATATATATATATATATATATATATATATATATATATATATATATATATATATATATATATATATATATATATATACATATATAAACGAAAGCAGGTATGTACCTTACAGTTTATTGTTCAGAACAATACATTTACTTTTCTATAAAATCACTCTCTACCTCGATACATTCACGCTAACGATAAATGAATTTTTGAAATCCATCCCGGTAAAACTCGGAGCTTTGACTACGAAACCAAAATTTCACAGCGGCCTTAACTTCTTCGTCAGACTCTTAGCGATTTCCACGGAGATGTTCTTTAAGTTTAGGAAAGAGGTGAAAATCGCATGGTGCTAAATCGGGGCTATATGGTAGATGCGGCAAGACGGTGAATTGCAGATCCTCAATTGCTTCTCGCGTCTGAACACTAGTGTGAGGCCGTGCGTTGTCATGGTGAACAATGACTGCGTTTTTGCACGTGAGAACCCTCCTGATCCGTTTTTTCAACTTCTTCAGAGTTTCAGTATAACGTGCGGAGTTGATTGCTCTCCCTCTTTCCGTAAAGTCTTCAAGAACAACACCATCGATATTCCAAAAAACAGTCATCATCACTTTTCAGCCGATTTTTGAACTTTGAATTTTTTTTGGTTTGCTGTGAATTTTTGTGCCGATATTCCATGGATTGTCGTTTATTTTCAGGGTCATAATGGTGGACCCACGTCTCGTCTCCTGTCACAATGCTGTACAGAAATTCATCTTCATTTTCGAAGCGCTGCAGATTTTCTTGGCAAATGCGTAGTCTCTCAGTTTTCATCTTGGCAGTGAGCATGCGAGGCACCCATCTGGCGCAGACCTTTTGGTAACCGAGAATACGGATAATGTGTCCCATTCGCTCTTTGGAGATATCGAGCATTGCAGCAATTTCATTTTGTATAATGCGACGATTTCCACGAATCAATTCGTCAACGTAGTTCCGATGAGACTCGTCGGTTGCCGTTACAGGCCTTCCACTTCGCGGTTTGTCTCGCAAATCTTTTTGCCCTGCTTCTCCTTTACACTGCCTCGCCGAACGTCGAAAGGTACTCACATTAAGGTAGGTTGATTTTGGAACTGTGATCTTGGACTAGTCTAGATAGAAAGGTATTAATGTATAAAAAACGTTGCATCAACTCATATTTGTGAAAATGATTGTATTTTGAGGATTGTTAATTATTTTTAAGTTGTAAAATTGCCGAATTTTATGCGTAAAATCGCGCGTGCGGCATTCGCGCAATGTAAACAAACAAAATATCGGACCTTATTTCATTAAAATAATCAATTAAAATTCGGCTTTTTTAACAAAACGATGCTTGAAACTTATTGTAAATGCATTATAGATGTTTATTAGTGTATTATTTTGTATTTTTAATGATATTTACCTATAAAATGTGTATTAAATTAAGTTATTTTATGATGCGTTCATTTAATTGTGTTTATTTTCAGATATTTCATAAAAATGGGTAAAAAACGGAAGTCTGCAGTGTTAACTCGAAGTGATAGTGCCAAAAAATTCAGTGGCCAGCCTTCCCCTTTGGATAAAACAGAGCCTCCTACCCTCCGCCAAGTTATTCAGTACAGTTATTTCCTCCAAAACAGCCACCCGGACTTGAAAGACTATGATATTGCTAAAATGATAGCAAAGGATGTGATTGAGATCTGGCAGGCAGTGAACCCGCGGCTGCCCCTGTATGAGGAATATTATGTAGTGAAATTGGTGGATAAAGTGTGCTTCAAGAAAGCAAAAGAGATAAACAGGAAATCTCTTTCTACAGTCCAGGAGCAGAATCTGGAGGAAAAGCTGGATAAACTTTTTGACATTTCTGCTTGCACCTGTAAGCTACCTGTTCGTCCCTGTGATGACAATGCTGTGAAGTGCAAGAAAGAAAATTGTCAAACACAGCACATAATCTGCACTTGTCCTCCCAGTAAGAAGGTAATGCTATTTTTTTTAACTTTTAACTGGCCTAACTTAGTGCGATTAGGTGCCTTTTAAATGGAAGGAAATTCAATGCTTGTAATTGAAAAATATCCGCATTTTCCTCCTGTAATCTTCCTTCCCCCCCCCCCCCTGGTAATAGAAATTAATAATCAATTTTTTTTCAGGATTTTATCTCTTATTTTAGATCCGCTATTTAATATACTTTAATATTTCAGGTTCCAGTAGAGGAGAGGGAATACTTGAGAGATCAGAGGGCCAAAATAGGACCCAAGGGCTCTTTCCAGCTGGGATCTGTGGATAAAGCTGCTGTGAAGAGAGACCAGAGGGCTGCAGCTGAAGCAGAAAGATTACAGAGCCAGATTCAACAGCAGCAGGAAGTGGATTTGGCCACTTTTGCCTCCACACCTTCACAAGATATTTCTTTTGAATCCAGCTCAGGAGAATCAGGAGAGGTAATATATTTTTTTTCTTATATCTTATCCCATTTTTACCCAAATTTGTCCCTACTTTTTGTCCCTATTTCCCCCCTTTTCCCCCCCATTTTCGCCGACTTTTTACCTGAATTTTTACCCATTTTTTCCTCCTATTTCCCCCCCCCCCGCCATTTTCGTTTAAGTAATTTATTCTTATTTCCGCTCATTTTCGTCGATTTTTACCCATATTTTTCCCTACTTTTTCCCTATTTTCCCCCATTTTCGCTTTAGTAATTTATTTTTTATTTTCATTTCAGCCATCTGGTGGTGAAGCTGAAGAGTTCAAACCAAGGAGGCACCCAAGTGGAGGTTACAGCTTTTTGAAAACACCCAGATATGCCATGGAACTGATCAGGGGTGATGTTTCTTCCAATCTTGGGGCAAGTCTTGCTAATGCCTTCCTCCTGGACTTACAAGCTATGGACCTGCTTAAGCCTGGCCTTGATGTGAAACAGATAATAGTTGATAAATCGAAAATGGACAAGGAAAAAGCTAGAATGAAAGTGAAAAGTGATGAAAAGCACAATGAGGGTCTGGAAAAGTTAGTCTGTATTGGGGTTGATGGGAAAGTTGACAAGGACACTTTGCTGTACAGAGAAGTTAAGGATGAAAATGGGGAGAGTAAGCTGAAGAAAGGAAAGGGACAAGAGCACCATTTGACTTTCACAAAGGAGCCGGGAACTGAAAGTGGAACATATCTTACTCACAGAGTCATCCAATTAAAGGTGCGACTGGAGTTCTTCTTGGTGAAGAAGTTGCTAGTGTCTTGGAGGAGTTTAACAGTGTTCATACCCTGAAAGCTGTCCTCCTTGACAACACAAATACAAACACTGGCTGGGAGGGAGGCCTTGTAACAGCTTTGGAAAATAAAATTGAGCGGAAATTGCACACCATTGGCTGTTCACTCCATCAGAATGAGCTTCCTTTCAGAGCTGTTTTCAAGCATCTTGATGGCAGTACCAAAAGTCCCACTGCTTTCACTGGTCCGCTGGGAAAACTCTGTGAAATTGACTACCAAGATCTGCCACAAGTAGAATTCACCAAACTCAGTGGCCCCCTGGATGACATGGAATTTGCTGAGGAGACACTGAATGATCTCAGTAGCGACCAGAGGCTTCTTTTGGAGTATGTGCTTGGAATTTCCAGGGGCAAAGTCAACCCAAGATTTGCTGCCTCGAAAATTGGACCATTAAACCATGCAAGATGGTTGACTTTGGCAATTAGATTGATGTGTCTGTGGACCAGAGGTGCTTACCCTCAAGAACTACAGGATAAGCTTTACCAGGCCATCAAGTTCATTGTGGAAGTGTATGCAGTCAGTTGGTTTGAGATCAAAAGGGACAGCAAGTTCCACAATCAGTAGCTGTACATCTTCAACATGATCCAGAGGATCAAGCAGCAGTCTGAAGAAATCCAGGGTGTTGCTTTCAAGAACCTGAAGTACAATGCTTTTGCCTTGCTGCCCGAGAATGTGCTGTACTCCATGATGAAGTCTGATGACTTGGAAGTGAGAGAAGCTGCTCTCAAGAAAATTCTGTCCATCAGGTAAGCATTTATTAATTTAAAAAAATGTAAAAAAAAAAATTTGATTATGGGGATTTATTTAATAAAAAAAAGGCCCGAGTTCTATAAATCCCTATAATCGAATTTTTTTTCACATTTTCTTATCCCAATTCCCCCCTCCCCTCTGATAATGGAAATAATCTTACCTTCTTTCTGAAAAAAAATTCGATTATGGGGATTTATAGAACTCGGTTTTTTTTTTTAAATTTAAGTTAAATTAAATAAGCAATTCTGAGACTAATAGGGATTAAATCTTAAACTGGAATAAAAAATAAATTAATTATTATTCTTTCAGAAGTGGGAAGCCAGCCAAGAAGAGGCTGAAGAAGATCACAGCCATCAACATTGAAGCTACCCACTGGTCAGAACTAATCAACCTTTCTCAAAGTGGCATCTGTGAACCTGCTCTCACAGAAGACTTTTCTGACCAGGAGCTTCAAGAAGCATTGCTGAATGGCACCAAGCTGGAGCTGCCTGATCTGCCTTCACATTCTCAGAATGTTGAAAGGGCCGTGAAGCTGACATCTGAAGCTTCCCATACTGTTTATGGACTCGAATCAAGGCACAAACACATTCTGGCCAAAGCCCTAAGCCGCCAGATGAGGCCTTCCTTTGCTTCTAAGGGCTCTTACAGTGAAAATTATGATGATCTTGGGATCTAAATGTGTCTATTTGACTCTGTACATGTTTTTTTACTTTTTTTCAATAAAATTGTCTTTTTTCAGGATTTTTTTATGAAAATAGCATGACTTTTTCGGTCGAAAATTGCGAAAATGCGGTATTTTTCTGTACGATTTTTTGACGATGTTTGAAACGGTTTCCTCAAAAAACGGTTAAAGCTAGGGATCTGAAATGTTTTTGTCAGTTATTATCATATTAAGCCCTGACTACTTCGACTAGTCCAAAGTCGATATCTAAAAAAATGCGGAAAATCAACCTACCTTAACTCACATCAACACACTGTTTGCCGTACACAGCTTGCATTCGCCGATGAATGTCTATGGGAAAACACTTTCCGCGGTTAAAAATTCAATTACGGCACGTTACTTGAAGCGAACGTCTTTACTCCTTTCCACTGCAATCGACACTGAACCAACGTGTGGAATGAATGTAGGCTATATTAGACAATAACACAAAACCGATTTTTTTCTGGTTACCTCCTCTACACACGCTGGAATGGGGTGGGGATATCAAGTTATAGCACAAAACCAGTTTTATCAGGCTACCTCTACACAATTCAGAATTATTCAAGTAGAGGCATTACTTTTTAGCCCACCCTCGTGTATATATATATATATATATATATATATATATATGTGTGTATATATGTACGTATATATATATATATATATATATATATATATAAAATACGCTCTGAATTAGATTGTGATATGCCCTCGTACAAAGAGAAAACTCAGCATCTGTAGAATACCTCGTTTCTAGCTACCCCCTAACACCCGAGCCATTGACAAGCAGTGTAATATTTTTGAAGTCAAAATTTTAAAATTTGAATGAGGACTTTTTATACTGACCAGTCACGGAATTATGTTCAAGCAAGCCCACAAGTATTCTGTTTGGAAGAATTCCGAGAGCTACATTCTCAATTTGTTTGAAAGTTAAACCTGAAGGGACTGTAAACATTTTCTTCTGAACCCGATTTATAGGGTATTTGGCGGTCCCCCTCAGTAAATTTTTCTCAATTTCCATTTGTTTAGTAGCAGTTAATTTCACCTGTCGTACACGAAGATATGTCTCCATAACATGCATTACTACAGGCTTCGCAGCCTCTTCATTAGTCCTTTCTAGGATTAAGCATATCTTGGGAACCGTACGGGCAAATTTAATTTTCATATTAACTCCATTCATAAGCAGTTTCTCTTGAAACGAGAAATCAATGTGCAAGCGGCCACAACAGTCATAAATTTCTTTTTAGATTTTTTAAAATTGTTTTTTATAGTGCTTTCCGCTTTAGGAACATAATAACCCTCAGCCATCAAATACGTTTCTTTTACGTCTTTTGAAAAGTTGAGCACATTTACCAAGTAGGCTCCATAGTGATAATAGCTGGATCCTGACGAAATATTTGTTTGGTTTGGGTACACGTCGCATTCGCTGATTATGGAGTGTAAGAAGTTCGCTTCGAGGTATATCCCGTAATCGTTTTCGCAATCTTTTCCGTCTGAATGTGCTATTCCCAGTTTGGCATACATAAAAATATTACTTGGGTCGTAAAAGTATGATCCAGCACCGTCCTCAGTGGGTTAAATGTGATAAAGTCGGATTTGGCAATAAATATTTGTGTAGGTGGTAGTTCAAAGAGGGCGAGTGCTGATTTCCAGCATTCTGTGATGTGTGGGTGTATGAGGTGTGCCATGGCGACCAGAATAATAATGTTACCTCTCACGTTAAATACTCATTCAGCTATGAAAGGCAATTGTAACAGGTTTAGTTTCTCTCATTTAAAAAAGTGGTTAACCATCGGTTTTATTCTATTAAAGCATCTCTTTTTTATTATCTTTTATGTTTAACACCTCGAGTTGGTCCACCGTTTATTTTTCTTTTATTTCGTGTTTTTTTATTCCCTCTACCACGCATTTTCCTTTTCCAGCTTTGTGCGAGAGCGTATAGCAATCTGGCCCATATTGCTGGTGGTTGTGATGCGCTTGGGATTGGGGTAACGCAGAAAGAATTCATCGATCAATTTAACCTTTATCCGTTTGACATCACTCCTTACTTATCTGCTATTGTAAATACAAACTTAAGTTCACAGCAGAGTGGGAACATCTCAGTCAGATTCGAATTCACTAAGGTTATAGACGCGCCCATTAGTGTACTAGTATACATCGAATCACAAGATCTAATAGAAATTGACCGCTTCAGGAGTGTAGTCACTGACTTTTAAAATTGATACGAATACACTCCAGAGAGTAATGAAAAGTGACCGAATCACGCGCTCCAAATTTATCGGTGTGTTTGCGAATAATGAAACATTGAAATTGCCAACTACGAGAAAATGCGGGGCAATTATTGTAAACACGAACGTTATTCGGGGCGAAGGGATTCATTGGATAGAAATCTATTTTAAAAAGAGGGAAAGAATATAATACTTTAATTCACTGGGCGGTCATCCTTTGATTGACTCTATTGTAAAATTTCTCGAACAGCTGCATATCCCCGAAATTTTCTGGAATCCCTACCGATTCCAGAGATACTTTAGTAATACTTGTGGCATTGGTGTCTTTCATTTCTCGTACACATGTCACGTGGAAAGGAATTTATAATTTTTTAAAATTATTAGACCCGTGCCACACTGAGTTGAATGATGAAATGGTATACATGCGGATAAAATACCTTTTTCCGTTTGTGCGCACTCGATGTGTTGTATGATGTTTTACGCGTGTATATATATATATATATAATTGCAACAATATTGTGTAAAATATAAGATATCCCCAATAATGTTTGTCTTGTGCTCTGTAGCTTATTTAAAATATAACGGATACTAATTCTGTAACTAATTTAAGTTGGATGTAAAATTATACTAATTTATAAAACATGATTTCTATCATTTAATAAATTGATGAAAATACAGTCTTGTTCTTAACCGAAACATTAGTTCCCCGACGACCTGACATTCGTTGGACTGGATGTGAGCCAATACTTCGACCTCCGTATTCAGGTCATTAGGTTGACTGCGCGGCAAAACTTCAATCTCCAAATCGCCGTCGGCTATTTGCTTTTTCAAAACTATCACGAAAAGATTCTAAAACGATTTAGCTCCTGATCGGCCCTATAAGGAAAAGGGATACGGCTGTAGACAGAAAATTATTTTGACAGTTCATACATTTTTTTATAATAGCCATATTGTGTGGAAGGATGACTAGCTGGGTTATTAAGCCCTGCCAACCGTCACAGAGTCTCGAGACCCTGGGTAGATATTAAACAATTAACCTATTCGATTCATTCACATTGAATCTTTTTTAATTAAAATCCGTTTGTTTTTCATCAAAAATACACACAGAGGAACATATATATATATATATATGTGTGTGTGTAAAGAACGACGCTTGTGTAGAAGAGCGTTTCGCGAAAGATGAGGAGAGAGAACGAACAAATGAAAAATGAGGTACCTCCCAGGAATCGAACCCGGGATCATCCAATTGCCGGTCGGATATGCTATCTACTACACTAAGGACCTTGGTGTCCTTGGTGTAGTGGATAGCATATCCGACCGGCAATTGGATGATCCAGGGTTCGATTCCTGGGAGGTACCTCATTTTTCATTTGTTCGTTCTCCCTCCTCATCTTGTGCGGAACACTCTTCTACACAAGCGTCGTTCTTTACATTAACTATACTGTGTATTGTTTGCAGTTAAAATGTATATATATATATATATATATATATATATGAAGAGAGAGTTACAAGGAGTTACAAGTACACTAATTTACAGCAACGGAATTACTTCTTTCTATAAATTCTTAAGTTAACACATAATTATTTGATAAACAAAATTCGCTCTCTAAATGACGTTCACAGGGACATTAAAATAAATAACAAGTTCGCGAATAAATATAGAGCACAAAAATAAAATAGAAATACGGGTGCATAAATTCTTATATTCACATCTCGACGGTAGAGTTTTCTGCTGGGTCAAATGGAGGATCATTGCAGATATCATTAACGTTTTGTTTCGATAGAAGGTTCCCTCTATCAATCGCTGCGAAAAGTTCGTGTTGCCGCTGCAGAGCGGTCCCCGACTTGAAATACCTGTGGGGAGCAGTAAAGTTGTTGTGACTGACTGGAAGTGTCCATGCTTGATGGTATAGCGTGTTATTCACAGGTAGAAGTAGCAACTGTTATGGCACGATCTGCTCCTGGGTCCCATTTTTATACGTCGTACGACGCCCATTTGTAATAAAAAATTAGAAAGCCAATCACAAGCTCGCTGACTTCCTGATTGGACATACAGTGGGTGGTGCTTAGCCTTTTGTACGATAGTCATCTCTGCGCATGTGCAGGATGGAGAGAGAGAGAGAGAGAGAGACGTTTTCAGTGTATATGTTTAAGGGAATTTCGGAAAAAGCAAAAAGCATTTTATAAGGCAAGGATGTTTTTCAGTAAACTTAAAAGAGAGAAGTTTTCAGTGTATATATTTAAGGGAATTTCGGAAGCACAAAAGGCATTTCATAAGGCAAGGATGTTTTTTAATAAACTTTAAAAGAGAGAAGTTTTCATTGTATATATTTAAGGGAATTTCGGAAACAACAAAAAGCATTTCATAAGGAGTGGTTGTTTTTCGATAAACTTTATTTAAATTTTCCCTAAGAAATATTATTTAACATTTAGGGATCCTAATATAATAAGAATCAGCCTTTTATAACGTATTAAATATTAATATAATTGATAGTGCGAGTATCTTTATATCAGTAGGCAACCTTTTGCATATGCTCAGACAGTAAAACTATATTAATTTTATTTATTGAATTGTAGAAGGTGCAGTTAAATGAGTTATACCATAAAATAATTTTTTTTTTTATAAATACGCGTCGAAAACGATATTTATTGGGCATGCCCTACCAAACCTATAATAATTTAGAATATTGTAAGTATGAAAATAAAAACCCACTCTAATAGACAGTTTATTTCCACAACAGTTTCGACGCCCACTGGCATCCTCCTCGGGTGGATACAGAAACACAAATGAACCAAAACAAGAGGGAAAAACAGTCTAGGGACCGACCGTTAAGAAATTCGCACCTAGGTTAGATCCCATTCTCCCGACACCGGAAGGGCATTTTCATTAAGTACATTCGCGCAAATTTAAAACTATCTTCCTGTTCTAAACATAGATTCTATTATTTTTTTATATTTTTTTTTACATAATTATTACATTTATTATTAAATTTATTACATTTAATATTGCATAATTATTTATTACAGAAATTATAAATTTATTATTAAATTGGTTATTACATTGTTGTTTATTATACAGAACTTATAAACCGAAAAACGAATGAAAAAAGCCGATTAGGAAACAATCCAGAGACCGTTGAGAAATTCGTATAATAAACAACAATGTAATAACCAATTTAATAATAAATTTATAATTTCTGTAATAAATAATTATGCAATATTAAATGTAATAAATTTAATAATAAATGTAATAATTATGAAAAAAAAAAATAAAAAATAATAGAATCTGTATGTTTAGAACAGGAAGACAGTTTTAAATTTGCGCGAATGTACTTAATGAAAATGCCCTTCCGGTGTCGGGAGAATGGGATCTAACCTAGGTGCGAATTTCTTAACGGTCAGTCCCTGGACTGTCTTTCCCTCTTGTTTTGGTTCATTCGTGTTTCTGTATCTACCCGAGGAGGATGCCAGTGGGCGTCGAAACTATTGTGGAAATAAACTCTGTCTATTAGAGTGGGTTTTTGTTTTTATTTTCATATTTTGACCTTCACGTAGAAAAAAAGTGAAGTTTTTTGCATTTAATATTATAAGTATTATATTTGTTTTAGTTTAAAAATGCTGAATTTTAGAGTTTGGGGTTAGTGTAAAATAAAATAAGTCTGGTACTGCGCTACTTTAAATTATTCTTGTACGTGTAATTTTATTAAAGTCCACAGAGGAGATGGTCTATGTTCGATTCTTGAAAAACAACCCACCTTTATGAAACGCTGTTTATTCTCTAGGCTTAAATAGATTTGTAAATGAGTACTGGAGGTTTTTGGCAACTTTTGTGGTACATTCCATATTTATTGGGTACGCCATGCTAAATCTATAATAATTTTGAATATTCTAGGTATTATAATTGTTTTAGTTTAAATGCTGAATTTTATAGTTTGGGAGAATTTAATGTAAAATAAAATAAGTCTGGTACTGCATTAGTTCGAATTATTTTTGTACAAAATTGTGCAAATAGCAGAATTAATTCGATGCATAGAACAATCTGGCATCTAATCTTAAAACATGAGGGCTAAAATGCGAAAAATAATTGGGTAAAAGAGGAAAAAGAATGAATAAGTTATCCCGAAATACAATCTGTTTCTAATATAAAGTTACATTAATATTTTTTTGCAATAAGGTTTAAAGATATATTTGTGTCTTAAAGATAAATTTGTATTCTGGCATCTAATCTTAAAAACATGATGGGCTAAAATGCGAAAATAATTGGGTAAAAGAAAAATGAATAAGTTACCCCTAATTTAATTTCTATTTTGTTTTAAAAATCATAGTAATGCTTTTTATGTTATAGTTTAAGGATAAATTTGTATATTAAGGTGAAAATTTGTTTTTGTATTAAACTTACTTTATCATATTCGAATTTTTATTTAAAAGATCGCTTACCAAGAGTCAAATTGGCCTCGTGGTGGCTTTCCACCATGAGAAGTTCACTAGTAGCGTTGCCCTTTTGCTTAAGACCTTGTCGGTCTACCCCCATGGCCTCATAAACGTATTTGTATATTAAGGTGAAAATTTGTTTTTGTATTGAACTTACTTTATCATATTCGAATTTTTTGTTTAAAAGATCGCTTACCAAGCGTCAAATTGGCCTCGTGGTGGCTTTCCATCATAAGAAGCTCACTAGTAGCGTTGCCCTTTTGCTTAAGACCTTGTCGGTCTACCCCCTGGCCTCATAAACGTATTTGTAAAACATGGTGTGCCACAGGGCTCAGTTCTGGGTCCACTGTTATTTTTATTATATATAAATGACTTTCCACGTTCATCTGATATACTGAACTTCATAATGTTTGCAGATGATACAACTGTCTCTTTTTCTTGCAAAGATGTTAATACAGCTGAGAATATATTTCATTCAGAATTCATCAGTGTAATGAAATGGTTGACCACCAATAAACTCTTCCTAAATACCAGTAAAACAAATTTCATGATTTTTACTAATAAGAGAAATGTATATCTTGATGAACTTAACACGTTTACTGCCACATGTACCACGGGTGGATCACATGTGGTTCCCATGTGTTGGCATATGAGCCACCGGTGTATCATAATCAATTATTTTATAATTAATTTGAAAATATAATTAATTGTTTTCGTCTTGATTAAATGTTATTTTATGGGTTGCAACATGGCTTTTAATATCTTAACCTACTTATAAAAGTAATAATCATAATTTTTTAGTGATAATATCAGCCAAAAATTTCCAACATTTTGAAATTTACATTTTACTTTTTTATTTAAAAAAAACAATACATTTTTTATATGAAAATGAATTTTTTTTTATATAAATTATATTCATGGCTTATTAATATACTCTGAGATATGTTAAGATGGAAAACACAATATTTATTACATACTTTATTAAAAAATTAAACATGATTTACTCAACATGTTTTTGTTCAAAACATGAAACACACAAGAATGGTTTCCCCTCACATTCTCCACAATATGTTTTAATTCTTTTAGCTTTCAATGCTGCGGTCTTAGAATTTTCATTTATACGTATATTTTCGTAGCAACCTCTACAACGTTTACGTGTGTTACGGCATTTCCCACCCATCCATTTCAATTAGATAATGCTTTGCTCGCTGTCCCCCAAACGTCATTTTCTCTTTTCCAACATAAATATTCTCTTCGTGTTTCCCAGTAAGTAATGACAGAATTACCGACTCCCGGAAACTCTTGATCGACATTTTTGACCTTGCATGGTATTTTTTATACAATATGTATGCATTCACTATGAATGTTCCTAGGAGAAGCTCAAATGCTGCCTTTTTATACCATTTGCGAGTCTTGCGGAAGGGTGAGTAATAGGCAGCCATTTGATCGGAAAAATCCACTCCTTTTTTAGCTTTGTTGTAATCAATTATATAAGATGGTTTTTGTTTTCTTCTTTTCTATTCCTCGTGCCACTATTTGCAAGTTCCGTTTTATGACCAGGATGTGTTGTCAGCATTAGAACCTCCCGTTTGTCCATCCATTTTATGACTTTCATCCCCTCAGAATTTTGTTGGCCAACAACTTCATTTTCTTTCGGTTTCTTTGTAGTCACTTCGATTGGCAAATATTTCCTATTTTTTCTTAGGGTTCCACACAAGTATGTTTGCTTTTCCAGAAGACTTCTTGCAAGGGTGGTAGATGTATAAAAATTATCTAAATACAAGATACGTCCTTCATTTAGTAGTCCATCAATTAGAGCCAGAACAATGGAATCACCATGAGCCATTCCTGGAAGAGTATCCCCTTTGCCTTTGTAAATAATAAAGCTCCATGTAAATCCCTCGACGGAGCACAGTTTATAAAATTTCAATCCATATTTACGTTTCTTTGTTTCTTGTTTAGGATATACTGTCGAAGAATGGTCCTTCCCCTAAAATGAACTAAACTTTCATCAACAACTATTTTCTCTCCAGGAGTATACTTCTTGAAGTTTTGTGATAAAAGATTTATTAGAGGTCGCAGTTTGAATAGCCTATCAGTTCCGTCTGAGTCTTCATTATTTGCAAAATGCAAAAAGTGCATAATAAGTTCAAATTTATTTCTCGGCATGCGGGCATGGTACTTTGCACGAGTTTATTATCATATAGTTGACTTCTCGACCAGTAACTACCAAAAGTAGGCTGTTTGTTCATTCCAACAAGAATTAGAATTCCGAGTAAATTTTCTATACAAGTCTTAGTGACAGGTTGCCACATCTTTACTTTGAGTGTCTAGTTACAGGTGTTTGCCCTATTGTCTGCTGTTGAAACCTACTTGTTTCTCTGACAATTAATTCAATAACTGAATCATCTACTAGTAATTTGAAAACATCAATTGGTAGTACATCCCTACCTTCAATAGCTAAGGTGTAGTCATTACTCTCTGCAGCTACACATGCAAAACGTTGAGTAGACTGTCCATTATCAATATTTTTCCATGCCATAACAGGACCATTATTTACAGTTCCATCACCTTCCTATCGTATATTTTGAGGAGCATCTTCAACATCTGTACCATTATCAATTTCAATCGCCAATTCTTCGGAATCATCAGATGAACTATCATTAAAGACAATATATTCTTCTTCATTATCAGTACTTTCATCCGATGATGACGATGATTCACCTTCTGGCATAGGCATTCCATAAAATAATTCTTTATTCATTGTGTAAGATCCTCTGTAAAGAATAACATAATTACAATCAGTTGTAGATAAACAATTCAATGCTATCGGATATTGAGTTTACAGACAGAGAGACAAATAGACAGACAGACAGAGAGACAGACAGACAGACAGACAGACAGACAGACACAGAAAGAGTTACAAGGAAAAGCGAAAAACAAAACAAACACACACACACACACACATACACACACACACACACACACACACACAGACACATACACACACAGACACACACACACACACACACACACACGAATGCATATATATATATATATATATATATACAGGGTGGGCGGAAAGTAGCTCCCTATTTTGGATTGGTAAAAAAATACGTATATTATCCATTTATTTCAGAAGAAATAATATGAAAAGGTAGGCATACATGGTAGGTTTTCTTTAAAATTCACTGTGGGCTCCAACTCTTTCCACCAGCTTCTGGAGCCGCCCAGGAATGGCGTCCACTGACTTTAGCAGGAACTCCGGCGGGATGGAGGACATGACTTCCCGAATTCGGTCCTCCAGTTCTTCCAATGTTCCTCGGTTTGGTGCGGTAGACTTCTTCCTTTACCCACCCCCAAAGAAAGAAGTCGCACGGTTACCGCTGAAAAACGGCAGAATCGGTTCAGTGTAACGGTGTGGTGTGGTATGACCTCAGATCAGGTTGTGGGCCCGTTCCTTCTGCGCAACACCATGAATGCTGAGCGGTACCTTGCTATGTTGCGAAACGAGGTCTGGGCCGTTGTCAGCACATGGAGAACATCGACGATCTGATATTTATGCAAGATGGGCGCCCCTCCGCACTTCGCTCTTGTTGTCCGTGAGTGGCTGGATGCCCACTTCCCTGGGTAGGGGGGCGTTGGATGGGTCGTCGTGGTCCACATCAATGGCCAGCCAGGAGCCCCGACTTGACACCGTGCGACTTCTTTCTTTGGGGGTGGGTAAAGGAAGAAGTCTACCGCACCAAACCGAGGACATTGGAAGAACTGGAGGACCGAATTCGGGAAGTCATGTCCTCCATCCCGCCGGAGTTCCTGCTAAAGTCAGTGGACGCCATTCCTGGGCGGCTCCAGAAGCTGGTGGAAAGAGTTGGAGCCCACATTGAATTTCAGAGAAAACCTACCATGTATACCTACCTTTTCATATTATTTTTTCTGAAATAAATGGATAATATACGTATTTTTTTACCAATCCAAAATAGGGAGCTACTTTCCGCCCACCCTGTATATATATATATATATATATATATATATATATATATATGTGTGTGTGTGTAAATAATCTTTTCATATTGAAATAAAATATTTTAAAAAGATGAATTTAATTGCCAACATTTCAATAACAATAATAAAGTAATTGTTTTGTAGCAATAAAAGTGAATATAAAATTCAAACAAAACAAAATATGTACCACACGTGGTTCAAATGCTAAGGGATCAACAATCATATTTCTGCACGGCCATATGAGCCACCCGTGTGTCAGTAAAACATGATCCACCGGTGGATCATTTCGCGATTCATGGAGCCTAATAACCATATAGAACCTTACGTACCACATATCCATCACAATTTTTTTTATAACACTAAATAAATTACAAAAAGACGAGACGATACATACCTTCCTCAACGAGATCCGTCAACCGACGGGCGAGTTATAGCGTTTAGAAGCTTATGCCACTGCGGGGAGTTTTCAGATTTTGCCTTTGGCGATTAACGTGTTAATGTTAATGAAATCGCCATAAAGGAGTGTACTGTAACAAAATTTCTTGGTGTAATGCTAGATAAGAATTTGCAATGGGGTGACCATGTAAATTATATCGCGAAAAAGATTTCAAGGAGCGTTGCTATAATGTTTAAACTTAGAAATGTAGTCCCTAAACAAGTTTTATTGACTCTTTATCATACTCTCGTTCTTCCTTATATAACATACTACACCCTTGTTTGGGGAAACTAAGCTAACAACGCATTAAATGGTATCTTTGTCATCCAAAAACGAGCTGATTTCCTTGATCACTCTAGTGCATTATTTAAAGAGGTAAACCTACTAAAGCTCAACGATATAACCAAACTGACACATTTTATTTTTATTTACAAGTGTAACAACAAAATCATTAATTTGCAATGGGTAAATAGATATTTTGTAACTCATCAAGAAATCCACTCGTATCAGACCAGAAATAGATCAAAGCTTGTTATACCTCAATTTAGATTGTCTTCATCTCAAAAACTACCCATTTTCATTGGATTGAAACTATGGAATGACTTGCATGCCGATATAAAAAATATTGTGAATGTAAATTTGTTTAAAACCAAGTTGAAATCCCGATTAATAATGGTATACTAATAAAAATCTAGGATTAATGTCCACTAATATTGTTTAATATTGTCCATTAATATTGTTTAATATTGTAATACATGTTTTAACTATTAATAATACTTATTTACTTATTTATTGATTATTATTATTAATTAATAACAACTAGCTGTTCCAAAATAAAAAAAACCTCTAATAGACAAAGTTTATTTCCACAACAGTTTCGATGCCCACTGGCATCCTCCTCGGGTGGATACAGAAAAACGAATGAACCAAAACAAGAGGGAAAAACAGTCCAGGGACCGACCGTTAAGAAATTCGCACCTAGGTTAGATCCCGTTCTCCCGACACCGGAAGGGCATTTTCATTAAAGGGACCCGCTTATAAGTACATTCGCACAAATTTAAAACTATCTTCCTGTTCTAAACATACAGATTCTATTATTTTTGTACATAATTATTACATTTATTATTAAATTTATTACATTTAATATTGCATTATTATTTATTACAGAAATTATAAATTTATTATTAAATTGGTTACTACTAATAACCAATTTAATAATAAATTTATAATTTCTGTAATAAATAATAATGCAATATTAAATGTAATAAATTTAATACTAAATGTAATAATTATGTAAAAAATAGAATCAGTATGTTTAGAACAGGAAGATAGTTTTAAATTTGTGCGAATGTACTTATAAGCGGGTCTCTTTAATGAAAATGCCCTTCCGGTGTCGGGAGAACGGGATCTAACCTAGGTGCGAATTTCTTAACGGTCGGTCCCTGGACTGTTTTTCCCTCTTGTTTTGGTTCATTCGTTTTCCTGTATCCACCCGAGGAGGATGCCAGTGGGCATCGAAACTGTTGTGGAAATAAACTCTCTCTATTAGAGTGGGTTTTTATTTTTATATTTTGACCTTCACGTAGAAAAAAGCGAAGTTTTTTGCATTTAACTAGCTGTTTATTTTTAATAAGAGCCCAGTAAAGCCTAAAGCTTAAGGGCCAAATTAAATTAAATAAATAGTCGAGCTTCACAATTATTCATATCATTGTAAATTGAAAAATGTATTTATTTTATTATTATTAATAAAGGTTATTCTATTTATTCTATCTATCTATCTTAATAGCTTTGTCTATTAATTGGGTTGTATTTAGAGACTTTGTTGGTCTAACAGGAGCTGGTAAGTAAAAGCCGTGGGTAAGGCGGCTTTGGTCAGGTGCTGGTAAGTAATGCTCTATGGCGGCTGTGTAATACTGTATTACTGTTGAGAGGTCTTAATGTCTAGATGATTGGTTGTAGGTCTCATCTCGGCTACGTGGTGTTCATGGGATGAGTTCCTAAAAGCCTATACTTAGATGATTGGTGCTTGTGGTGATGGTTGTGGGGAGGTATTCTTTTTGTGTAGTAGATATTTGGCATGCTCGTATATATTTTGCTATTGGAACTTTACATGCGTCTCTTTATATACGTTTTGTGTGTGTGTGTGTGTGTGTGTGTGTGTGTGTGTGTGTGTGTAATAATAGGGGATCTATGGGCTATATATAGTCGGGGAGTGTATGTGCGTTTCTGTGCGCTTTTAATTCGTTCGAAGGTTATTAATATATAGGCCTACAAGCCATTTACGCCTTCAAAGCCAGATTAAGCCAACTGACGGATTAAGCCAACTGCCAACTGGCTGAAAAACACTTCTAAGCCAAGTGATGCTGTGAAGAACTTTCATTATGCGCCCGGCGATCCAGGCGAAAACATGCTCTTCTCTCTCTCTCTCTCTCTCTTCCTCTCTCTTACCTTCCTAAGCTAGGTATACCCCTTTGGGGGAGGGGGGGGGCCGTCCCACCTTCTCCCCAAAGTCTCTTCTCTCTCTCTTAGGTTTGGTGGACTCCCCCAGCTTGTTGCAGTTGGGGAGATTCCCCTTTTTTCCCTTTCTTTTTTTTTAGGTGCACCTTGGGGTGGGTGGGAGGTTGGCACTGGCACTCATTTGATCAACATTGCAATTACATATGCACTCTACCATTTTTCGGCCATACTACTAGGTAGGACGTCAATGACACTGGTCTATAGTTCTTTGCTTGAGACCTGTCCTCTCCTTTATATATAGGGACAATGTTTGCTCTTTTCAAGATGCTTGGTATTTCCCCAGTGCCTAGGGATCTTCTCCATATCCAGTATAAAGGTGTAGCTATTTAAGTTTTACAGTTTTTAATCAATAATGCGTTCCAATTGTCCGGACCTGCAGCTGAATGTGGTTTCAGTTGTCTTATAGCTCTCGCTACATCTTCTGGGGTAAAAATCAAAGTCTGTTATACATTTTCCTTGAAATTTCTCTTCAAAGAATGTATCTCTGTCAGGTATCGCTTTGTCACTTTTTGGGGTACTGAAAACTGATTCATACTGGGCTCTCAATGTTTCAGATGTTTCTTTTAGATCGTCGGTTAGTTCATTATTTCTCTTCCTTAAGGGCCCAATAACGGCCGCGTTTTTGTTTTCCTTTTCGTATAGCTATAGAAGTATTTAGGATTTTCCTTTATTGCTTCTACCGCCTTTTCCTCTTCCCTCTCTGTATGGTCCTTAATCAGGGTTTGTATTTCCCTATCGATACCCTCTCCAGTTTTTCTTGTATTACTTTCCTGCATTATCTCCGCATTTGGCTAACTTCGCCTATATATATACACACTATTTATACTATATATATATATATATATATATATATAAACTTTTAAAACGCTTCCAGAATATCAATTATATTCATCAGTTAGCTACAACAAGTACCAAGTACAAAAACTAGTTATAAATTTAAAGTAATGAAAGTAATTAAAATTTTATAAAAACTAAAGACTAGAATTCAAATTAAATTAAATTAGAATTTAGAGGAGTAAAATTTAAATTTTAAAATATTCCGCACACCTTAATGTCCTCGGGTTTATACATGGTTCAAGAAAGATTAGTTTTTCCAGGAGCAACGCACAACAGGGAAGTTGTTTGGTTGTGTTGCGAAGGGGTTGGTATTGTGTTTTTAGGTAGGGTATGTTATTGAGTCACGTATGAAGTTTTGTTGGGAAATTCTATTCATTTAGGGTGCGTAGAGATCCGAAATGAAGTCAGTTTTGATGGAATATTGTTTAGTTTTATTTGTCTTTGAAACAATATTCATAACAATTGATTAAAAAATTTCTACCAATTTTGAAGATGACATAACATTACATTCATCAATTTTGTGAGAATAGAATTTTGCTACTTTGCTATGATGGATATATATCGACAATTATTTGAAATCTTTGCCAATCTTCCCAATAAATTGTAGCGCAGGCGCAAAGGAACGTATGGCGGTTTTTCTTACGCTTATCACGCGTACAATAATTGCATTGTGATAATGTATATACGACACTCATTGTATTTTTATTAATAACTTCCATATTAAATTGCGTAAGAATTATTCTTTTAATCAGCTGCATCTCTAATATGTAAACCAGGGGCAATCTAGGCCGAAGGATGATCTAGCTTGTAACTGTGTTAAGAAACAGCAAGTCTAAGCCTAGGACGAGCTACAATTAAGCATTCGGGCCTAGGTAGCCCAGAGCTTCATACTGTGTGTGAATTATTTTAAACCACGTGTGGTGCAACTCCTTTTTCGATTGCACTTATTGCGCGCGCGCGTTCGTTTACTTCAGGATGACTCTGCCTATCCACTCGGATGGCCTTTCAATTTTATACGCGTAGTTTATCTCGGCTTATTTGAAGCCCACTTCAAATTTCGAATTTCAATGTTAATTTACCCTCAGCTTACAAGAGAGGCCTATTGCAAGGTAGCATAAAACAACATTCTCCCTCATATAAAGTTTATTTTATTTCACTCAAAATAGGACATAAATTGAAAAGAAATATACGGAGGTGCGATTACAAATTTTGTTTCAAGAAAATCAAATTCTCAATTTAAAGAAAATGGTTGCAATTATTTAAATCTCCAAAAACATTTATACAGAGGGGTTTTTGATTTGCGTGTAACTCTAGAGATAGCACTAAATTGAAATTCCAAAATCTAAAAATACGTGTACAGAAGTAGTTTCGGACAAAAAAATTTAAGAAATTTACTCACAAAAGTCCTGCGCGAATTCCGCAAGTTTTCTCAGAAAAAAAGTCCGTCAATTAGATCAAATAAATTTTCACAAAAGTCATGCATTAACTTCAGGTTTCCTCTGAAAACGAGATCACCACAAGAGATGCACTTTCCCCTGAGGAAACAATATTTCGCAAACTTACAAGTTTAACATTTAATGTGAACAAAATTAAATTAAAGAAATTCCACAAAATTCTTTGTCTGTCGGCTAACATCAATTAAGCTCTTCCAACTAAGTTCGCGCATAACAAAGGCAATTCAGATTTACGTACAACGTGAAACAGTTTTAACTCAACTTAGAAATTTTCATTCATGCCACAGCGTTTAAAAATTTATTTGTTTACAGGCCACTTTCGCTTTTGAGGATGGAACCACAACTAACTTAGAAATCTAAGGTACACCTTAAAATTTCAAGGACTCCGCCTTACAATATTCTGAATGACGTATCAAACATATTTTCATTACATAAGGTCGTCCCTACGAAAGCTTTCATCCATACATAAGGAAAGCAGGAGTTTCTCTTTTTCCTCACTGGGTGTTACAAGAATCATTGTCCTTTGATTGAACATTTACATTCCCTTAAAAATCAACTTAAAATAAAGTCCTTTCTTCAAAGCCACTTGGTTTCTCAAATTTTATGACCAACGTTATGGTCCAATTTAACAAGTGGATTCGAAGGCAGTTTCCAAAAGCTTAACCACGACCAAGAGAAAACAAACCATATTACATCCCAAATTGTTGGACATATTAATAGAGAAAATAAGGTACAAAAAGAAATGACAGGATTAAACAGCACATTTTGACCAAAGATAATAAGAAACTGGTAGGAAGGAGCTGAAAACCTCAACGTATGTGGACAGTTGGAAGCTGACGAGGAAGCTTCTAACAGTGGCTGTATCCTCCAGCGCGGGACACGTCAACGCGAAGAAGAGGCGACGTCAAACCGAAACATCAACGCGCTGATGGCCAAACTTCCTCAAATCTCCGTGCAGCGGGCTGTCTGCGGTTGGCCAGACTAGCAGTCGACGGCCTGTTGCGTGACAAGGTCAGAGTGCCAATCGGCTCCCGGGGCCGGACCTATACCAGCGTGCTATTTTTTTCATTTACGGGGAGCAATTGCGTGCTCCCCGGACTACTCTCACTCTCCGGCGACATTAAGACTAATCCATTCCCCACTACAACTTACACATGTCACCATACACAAAGACAGACAAAAATAGGACCATGAGACACATAGAGAAGCATAATGTTAACATATTGCAGTACAACGTAGATGGCCTCACAAACAAAATCATGCAGCTTAGGGAATTCGGACACAAAGAAAACATTCACATAGCACTTATACAAGAAACAAAACTAAAACGCACACACACACAAAACACCCACCATCCCTGACTTCACGGCGATCCGTCAAGATCGTACTGGGGGTCACGGGGGTGGACTCGTCACTTATATAGTAAAAGCATTAGCTACACTGATGCCACCCAAAACATTACAGACACAATCCAAGCAGATAACACGATAGAAATACAGGCAGTTAACATTAAAATACACTCAAAACACAACACCACACTCATCAACATTTACATCCCCACCAGATAGTTCACCTCAGTTCAAGCAGAAAACACGATAGAAATACAGGCAGTTAACATTAAAACACACTCAAAACACGACACCACACTCATCAACATTTACATCCCCACCAGATAGTTCACCTCAGGTGCCAGCCAATTACAATCCACAGTTACACAATTTTGCCTCTCTCACTAATGTCATCTTATGAGGAGACTTCAACACTAAAGACACTAGTTGGTACCTGCACAACCAAAACAACACCAGAGGCGCCAACATAGGCACACAACTAAACAGCCTCTTCATTCTTAACAATACACAAGAACATACACACATACCACATCAAGCAGGATACTCAAACTCCTCCCCAGACATAACGTTCTGTTCCCCCTCACCACCAATACATACGCACTGGAGAACAGAAAAATAACTGTCATCAGACAACCCGCCCATCATCATTACAACACGTTCTACACTCTGCCAGAACAGCCTTAGGCACACTTACAGAAATTACAAGAAAGCTGATTGGGAACAGTTCAAAATACAGACTGAGGAACAATTCACCCATCATAAACATCAATACAACACTCAAGACATTCAATCAGATCATCAATAATGCAAACAAATACATACCCAAAGGCAATATTAGGAAATACAACCCAAATTACACTAGAGAGATAGCCCACCTCATAAGGCAACGTAACAACTTCAACCATAACACACAAACACCACACACAGAAGTTTAAAAACAGCAGATACAACAGCTCAACACAGAAATAAACAACAAACTTATAGAAAAACAAACAGAAACATTTAGGGAATTCATAACAATCACTAAACCACTCCACAGATACATCCAGACTATACAAGACTATAAACAGCATTACCCACTCTAACAGCGGCATTCACACCTCACACGCGGCTATATGTCGCAGCCAAAATAATATCCCAACATATACACAACAAGCTAACATTCTAGTTAATCACTACGCAAAGATCAGTCACTTAAACAGAGACAACAACCAGAAACACGCAGACAGACAAACAGCCAGACACAAGAAAACCTACAGACTCGACACGACCATTAAACTAGCCCTGTTCAAAAATCAACTTTTTCTTATTTTCATAGGTTTCTGTACTTTTTCCCATGCTTTTTGACCTGAAAAGGCCGAAAATCACAACCATTTTGACCTAGGTTGTTGGGAAGCATTGCCGCATGGAGCTTTAAGTTTTCTGCCTTGAAATCGGCCAAAAGCACCAGTTCCGGGGTCCCTTGAATCATGTTTTGCACTATAACTTTTTATCTAAACAAGATAGAGCAACAAAATAGGCACCAAATTAAAGTGTTTTTAATCCTCTTTCTAACTTATACAATTATGATAGTCTTGGAACAAGAAATGGCACATTGGTACATACAAAGATTTCAGAAATATCACAAAATTCGTTTTCTCACACTCAAGGCAGACAAGGCGCCTTATTCATGACACAAATTTGAGATTAACATTTTGTCACAAGTCTAATCGATCAAGAAGTGAAAGCATTACATGATGATTAATTTCATAATGACATTTACACAGTCAGTTGTTGAGAGTTTGTTTCTTGAAGCTGTCAAAGCGGCGTCTGTTGAACTCCACAGCTTGAAGGAGATAGTCCCTTTGCTTGGCATCTGTTGTTATGACATTTGCAAAGTCGCTCATCATCTTGACACCACGTTCAGCAATGTCATTCACCGCTTTCAGATTCTTAACATAGTCCAACGCTTTTCTGTAGTCCTCATTCTGTGGCCAAGACGTGACAGGTTCCAGAAGCCACTCGGATCCAATGTTCAGTGTGTCCAGCAGGAAATGTGATTCTGGGCCAATGAGATCAACCAGGGTGGTCTTAGCTGTGACTCTCTGGAATAGAGGCTTTCCTGTTCTGAAGCTGTCTGGCTTCTCAGTGGCATGTAACTGGGCAGCAATGTCGTGCTTCAATGTGTCACTCAATCTACTGCTGAACAGGGCAAATGGCACGACTTCCTGCGTCAGGTACCATTTGTGGTTTTCCATCTTATTAAGTACTGCATCAGCAAGCTCTGGGTCAGTTTTCTTGTACTTCAACATGTCCTGGATTAGACTTAGATCATTCACGGGAGCATCTGCAGCAGACATTGACATCATCCATACAGGAGTGTAGAACAGCGCAAGGAAGGTGTTGAGTCTTTCCAGCTTTGATACAGTGTCTTCGTCGTACTCAAGTTGATCTGCAAACATCAGCATTTTCATGGAGTACAGGTTTCTGGCCATCCATCTGGCCTGATGAATGGCGCCTGGTCGACTCCAGTGAATACCTCGAGGAGGCGTTCCTCCAAGAACAATGACTGTCAGTTCAGCCATTTCCCTGTAGTCGGCTCTTGGAAGCCTTTCTGCTGTTAGAATGTCTTGGAGTATTTCTTCACTGTTCTTCTTCTTTTCCTTCAGCCATTTGCTGTTGATAGCCAGCATCTTTGGGTTTTCCTTGGACAAGTCCGTCCAAACATCCTTCAGATGCTCAAACCAGGGATTATCTGGCCCCTTCACCTTCCCAAACAGCTTCTCCCAAACTGCTCCTACTAGGATTTCCAGGATGTGATGTCGACAGGCCAGATAAAACACCTTTTTGTTCAGCATTTTCTCTAGCAGTTTGGCAGCTCCTCTGTGAACTCCACTGTTACTGGATGTAGTGTCAAAAACAAGGGCAGTAACATTATCCGTAAGTTCCCATGTCTCCAGTAAATCCATTGAAGCCTCAGCCTGAGCTGTGCCAGAAGAATTGTCGATGACAGGTACTCCCAATAACTTTCCTTCAGTGTATGAAGGTGGACCAGACACTAGCACAGCTAAAGTCTCTGAGGTACTTCCAGGTTCACTGCCCAAGACATCTTTGAGCAACTTTCCATCCCAGTGTAAGGCAGCGTACTGTGGGGGGTTTTCACAAAACTTGGACATGTGACTCTGGCTGATATTATACCTGGACAGCATTCTGTTGCGACGTGTTGTTGAGGTTGAGATGACGAAGTTATCCAGATCAGCCCCTCCAGCTTTCAAGGTGGCAGAAACCATGGCAGTAACTTGATTGTCTGATAAACCAAGACGATCAGCTGTATTGCAGATGACATCACATTCCATGACCTTCCTTGGAAACGTCAAAGTCACACTAGTCACAGTGTCTTGATGGTGAGAACATCCAGGACGAGGCTGATGGTAATCCATGTCCTCTGTGTTAGCGTCGTTGTCAGTTGAGTCACCCCAGGTAATGTCATCCACATGAACAACTGCCTCTTGTTCTGCTGCAGCTGTAAAATAGTACAACATGTTAAGACAGTAATTGTTAAGTACATGCTAAATATCGCAATGGAGTAAAACTTAAAACTTTTTGTAACGTTCAAAGTAATTAGTTTTACCTTGTTCTTGTCTATGCTGCAGTCTTTCATTCCTCGCTGCTTGCTGCAGGGATCTTGTCTCAAAAATCTTGTCATGACCAGACATATGACCTTTCCTCTCAGTCTTTTGGTCTTCGTAGAACCTGATATCCTCATCTTTCTTCTCTCTGGATAACAGTCTGTTGTTCTGTATTTCCTGGATTGCATCTGGAGCTCCTATATCGAACAGGCTGTCTAATTCCAGCACAAATGCTCCTCTTTTTCCTCCAGGGTTACTTGCTCTTCCTTTGCTTTTCACCAGAGCACGATGTTTCTCATGTAGTTTCATGAAGAGCTTCATTGCGTTGTACTTGGTCATTGTCTTGATCCTAGCCATCTGCCAGAATGGGATGATAGATTCAACTGTTTCATATGCAAGGTCTTGAACCATGGGCCTCCCTGCATTTTCCGGTAAATTCTGAAGATTAAGGAAATACTGGAACGCCTGTCTGTTGGTGGGAAGCTGGGAACCACTGATAAAAGCTGAAGGGTATCCAACCAGGAAAGTTTCAGTGAGAGATCTGGTAGATGGCCCAGTTGACACCTGCCTGTGGACAGTACGTGGAGGTTCTGAGATATCAACTGTGCGCCCACGGAGCTCCCTCAGCTCCTTGCTTAATGCCATTGTGAAGTTGTAACTTGTAGATGGTTTTCTAGATTCTGATTGAGTTTCTGTTGTTTCCTGAAAAATGATAGATAATTATTATTATTATTATTATTATTATTAATTATTATTTATTTATTATTATTATTATTATTATTATTATTATTATTATTATTTATTAATTTTATGCTCTTTCATTTGATACCTAATTTGTTGCTCTATCTTGTTTAGATCAAAAGTTAAAGTGCAAAACATAATTCAAGGGACCCCGGAATTGGCGCTTTGGCCGATTTCAAGGCAGAAAATTTAAAGCTCCATGCGGCAATGCTTCCCAACATCCTAGGTCAAAATAGTTGTGATTTTCGGCTTTTTCAGGTCAAAAAGCATGGGAAAATGTACAGAAACCTATGAAAATAAGAAAAAGTTGATTTTTGAACAGGCCTACCATTACACCCTTCAATACAGACCAGACCACCAATCATCAAAAACATTAAGAATTCGGCTACTGGACCAGACAACATATCTAACATACACCTTAAACACTTGGGCCCACAGGAATACTAGCTCTCACAAATATCAGCACATATTCATACCAACACTGTATTATTCCTGACATATGGAAACAAGGTAAAATTATTACACTACTCAAACCAAACAAAAATCCAACAGAACCAGCTTCCTATAGACCCATTACTTTACTATGCACACCTTCCAAAGTAACAGAAAGACTAATCTTACAAATCACCAACCCACATACCACTATCGCCTACTCAACATGGATTCAGACCTCACCACTCAACCACGACATTACTCACTAACCTCACGCAGCACATCATGGATGGCATCAACTCCACGACCAGCTCAACGTACACTATTAGCAACAATAGACATTAGTAAAGCATTTGATGCTATCCCACGCTTCCCTCTCATAAACAAAATACTCAACACAAACATGCACAATAACACCAAAAGGTGGCTGAGCAACTATCTTTCAGGAAGATATTCACATGTCACATTTAATGGCAAGTCATCCAAAAACAAGCTTTTTCCGAACGGGGTCCCTGAAGGCTCTGTTCTCTCACCAACACTGTCCAACTTATACATGCATGACATTCCAACACCCATAGATAACAACCTTACCTTATCATCATATGCAGATGACATCATTCTAACATCCACCCACAACATCGACACCACTACAAATAACCTACAAACATACATAAACAGTATACAAGACTGGCTCACACACAATAGACCAGGGCCGGCTAAGTTATTTTGTCAGCGGGCCACTTTATAAAAAATGAAAAGTCAAGCGGGCCACCTTAATATTTTATCATTATCAATAAAATATCACGATTAATAACTGCAAATAACCGTTTATCAAAGTAAATTTATACTAAACTTTTGCCAAATACAAAATCTTAAAAATTACAAATAAAACTTACTTCTGAATACAATGTTCCGTGTGGTAAAGCGATCGACAAGAAACAACGTTGAGGTGGTAGCAAAGTCACTAAGATTCTGAAGGGTAGGGAAATATTGGCGTCTAAAACAAACAGTATACAGCACTGATTGTGCATATAATTATTTTTTATTTATTTTTTATTTAATTTTTTATTTATCTTATTTTTTGTATAGAACGAATATATTTTTTATTTATTATTTCTGAGGCGGGCAACCTCCAAAAGTCAAACGGGCAACTTTTGGCCCGCGGGCATGGGGTTGGCCGACCCTGTAATACACTCAAAGTAGCGCCCACAAAATCAACCATCACCTTGCTAACAAGCAACACAAAAGAACACCAGATAACTCCACAGATTACACTGAACAACACGAACATTCCACACACTCACAAGACAAAAGTACTTGGGGTCACATACAACACATCATTATCTATTGCAAACCACATTCAGGACATTAAAAACAAATGTACGTCAAGACTTAACACGCTTAGGGTACTAACAGGCACAAACTTTGGACACCAACAGGAAACAACATCACTCATATACAAACAATATATTCGCTCAGTTATGGACTATGCTAGCCTATGCTCGGCACCCATTATCTCAAACACACACATAAACACCTTACAGACAATACAAAACAATGCACTTCATATCATTACAGGATGCACTCAAACAACACCAATAGAACACCTGCACACAGAAACAAAAATACTGAAAGTTAGGGGACATTTAGACATGAGGGGAGCACAATTCATGGCAGCAGCGACAACTAACCCACAACACCCTTGCCACTACATGTACAATCATGCACCAACACCTCGCACCATTAAGGTAACATCAGAGAGACATTATAACGAAATACTCCATTCCATACCACGCCCCACAGACATCACACAGTACAGAAAACACATACACACACACCTAACCCACAAAGCGCTGACACGACTAGGTCCGAATGCGGTCTTAGGTGCGAAGCTGCCACCCATTGATAGGTCAGAGATCAGCCTGAGCAGATCGGATCAAGTTAACTTAGCACGATTCCGATGTGAACATCACCCCAACTTACAGACATATAAACACAGACTAGACAACTCCACAGACGACACCTGCCACCTGTGCCAGGACACACCACAAACAATTGAACACATTATGACAGACTGTACCGCTTTAGCACAACATAGAACACAACACAACATCACTAGTGCGCTGAACCTCTGGTCCACTCCGGAGAGGGCGATCGGTTGCCTGCGTACCGCCAGCTTGCTCGATCAGAGTGGGCTGATCGGCTGACCAACAACAACAATAACCAAAGCCTACTTATAGCTGTATACAGACCACGCTCATACAAAATTTCATGTACAGTGTAAAATCGATAAAAGCCAGTCCAATCGGTCAGTAAGTTCGCAAATAACAGCCATAAAAACTTTTAGCTTCACATTTAAAGCCAGTGGGTCCAAATTTGTGAAGTTGCATTTGAAATACGAGTGGCTCGTGAGCTTGAAGTAAATGTTTTGCGCTCACTGGCCATAAACGTTCTATTCAAAATCTTGGATCACCTGAAGATCAGGGCCCCCAGCCTTCGTTAGTTAGCCTTATAAGGTTAACTGTCGAAAATATCACGACTTAACCTAACCAATCGTTAGGTCAACTATACGGTCCTTGACGACTGGTTAGGTTAAGTCGTGATATTCTCATTAGTTAGCCTTATAAGGCTAACTGAAGAAGGATGGGGGCACTGATCTTCAGGTGATCCAAAATCTTTTGTAGGAAATTATTCATATGTTATAATGCGATCGTGGACAGACTAGATATTGGCAGGCTTTGATTCTACGTAATATTTTTTACCAGTTTCATTTCTTAGTGATTACAACACTAATT
Organism: Bathynomus jamesi; assembly: GCA_023014485.1. NCBI lineage: Eukaryota > Metazoa > Arthropoda > Malacostraca > Isopoda > Cirolanidae > Bathynomus > Bathynomus jamesi. The sequence continues at coordinate 177,048 of JAJOZX010000099.1, read as the reverse complement.
ATAGATTAATTTGTGGCATTGTATGCTGAATTGATTTCTTAAGGGTTTCAATTGATAATTGAAGTTCAGATCTTTAAAATTTAGATAACTGCAAGCTTTTACAGTATATCTAATAATATAGCGGATATATCTTAAGTTGGGGATGGTGATGATGATGCCTGCCTGTCTGTTCTATATTCGTTTATACATGCCTAAACGGCTAGGCCAATCTGCACCAAATTTAGTATACACATTCAGGGAGAACCAGGGAAGGTTTTAGTAACACACCGGCCCCTCCCCATCCACACATAAGTTGTGTTTCGGGACTTTTGTTGCGCAACGCGCTGAGGACGTTCTAATATGTATACTGTATATATATATATATATATATATATATATTTTAACCTGGTTTTTGCTTGTTAGAATTATTTATTCTGACGAAGATTTTTGCGGGCGTTCGTCCTTGGCCCCACCTTGCCGCATAAAAAAAAAAAATATATATATATATATATACAGTATATATCTGTTGCCGTTAGTGCGCCGCCAGATAAAGATAATTAAATGAACAAAGGGTTCTCAGCGAATTTGGTCATTGTCTCCAGACCTTGTCTGGATGTGGCTACAATTCATTCGGGGACAAAAAATCGACACCACTCTGGAACATGCTCTGACCCTGTAATCTGACTAACTCGCTTTTGAGCCGCTTCACGGGTCTACACGAAAGATAAACCTCAGTGGGAGGGACGAGGGTAAACAAAGTTCTTGTACCCTAACTAAACCACAGGGTTGCTTCTCACCCTTCGGAGAAGAAAGAACAAATGCGTCCGAACTCGCTCCGAACCCTTCGTTGCGTGAGATGTACATTTTTCAAAAAGAATATCCGTCTCCAGATCTGAAGCCTGCTTGCAATTACCATGAACAATTTAAAACCTACTCACAGATTTAAATCAGCTTAAACAAAACCAATGTTTGTATTACAAAATAAATTACTAAATTACATTAATTAAAGTTTATCTTAGAATCATTAATACAGTACAACAATTCTCTTACCCGTATTCTCGGGCTTCAGTACGTAAATTAAACCAATCAGGAGCTGACCTTCAAGTTCAAAGCCTACATATATAAACACTAATAAATATTTACATCCATTAACAATGCAAGCCAATTTTAACACATTCATAATTACTATTAATAAAAGTTTACTAAAATTACTTTAAATTCAAAAGCTTGTAAGTTGTAACACCAATTTCGGAGCAAGTGTAGTTTACGTCCCCCTGACACAAAAGGGGACACAAACTACACGAGGTCAAAGTTGGGGAACGTAAACTACACTAGGATCTTTAGGAGACATTTTCTTTTTTAAATGAATCCATCAAATAAAACGTTAAAACTAACGAAAATATTACGACTTAACTTAACCAATAGGGCGGATCGAAAATGAGGTTTTTAAACCTTTTTTCGAAATTCAAATATGGCTAGTGCGGAAAATATGTGGGTGCTATAGATAATGACTGTGCATAAATATTAGTCCTGCGAAATTATATCTTCAGGTGCCACAAAGCCGTCGAAAAAAGTGAAATATAATGATTTTCTTATATTCTGCATTAGTACAATAACTGAAACTTACTTGTTATTATTATATATTAAGTGTTCCAATTACCAAAATAGTTACTGAATTACGCAGCTCTTAGTTTATTTAGATCAATGTTCTTTTGATTAATGATCTAAATAATCCAGAACTCACCACGAGGAGGTGGCTGCGTGTCGAGCTCCACCCATGCCCTCCCAACCACCCATCCTTGCGCATGTTTTTTTCTATTAACGTTTTATTTAAACTTTATATTCAGCTTTACTTTCGAATGATGGCATTTTTTTACGTGACTGAAGTGTTGATCTTATGAAGCCATCTCGCGCGTTCAATCCAAATACTTTTGATGATGCTTCAGTCACTAATTTTACCATTCTTTCTACTACTTGTGTATGACAAGGGAATTTCTCGAATGGAGGGGTACTCTTGTTTTCTATGAATTCTTCAATCTCATTTTCTGTCAGGTGTCTTGTCACAGGTGGTTCAGTGACAATGCATTTTTGCCAATTAATTAAATCAGTATAATCAGTAGCTTCAAATTGAATAACAGGTACTGTGAAACGCCTCACAACTTTTTCCTTGTTTGTTTGCCTTGCTTTCTTTATTCGCCTCCACGCTAATTCTCTTATGGCGCTGCGGTCATCATGAATCATTGATGCTAGAATATTTTCTGGATTTTCAAAAAATGCATTTCTTTGTATGACAGGGTTTACAATATCCTTTACTTCGTCATTCAGTGTTCTTGTTAGTTCAATAGTTTTGAAAACATGTTTTGAGCCATTGACAAAAGACGTACTTTGCTTAATAGAAAACCACATTGGGATGTAGACCTTCATTATAAAAGAAGCAATGTTCATGAGGTTCTCAGATGGACTTACAGTTGAAACGTATAGACGAAGCAAACGATTTGCTGTAGTCAGCCATCGTGAATGTGCCATTTTGCCTGGACTACGATGAGCAAGATCTGGAGAGCAATATCCCTTTGTTATGGCCTGATGAATATCAATTAGATATTTTTGGTCGGTGCTAAGATCTTCACAGTCTACAGTTGGTTCCTCAGCATCAATCCTTTCAAACTCGACAATAGGAAGACTCTCACAGTTCTCTAATTCCCTGCCAATAGGACCGGTGAATCCGCGGGGGCCAGATGTTTTTCCATCCAGCTTTGCAACTAAATGGCTTAATGGCAATTCATTGGCATGGAGCTGGCACACTAAATGTTGAACTGGCTTCTTCAGCTTCAATTCTATAAGCCTTATAACGCCTCCCTTTTCTCCAGTGTTGACTGCTGCACCATCGCATCCAATGGCAACAAGGTTTTCCAGGTTCATGTCATTATTTCCAATATACTCAAACATTCCTTTACATATTTCTTCAGCTGATCCAGAATTCACAGAATAATGGCGCAAATAATCTGAACCAGGTTCTCTCACTAAAGTGATATGTTCTTCTGTTACCTTCTTCTGATATACTTTGGACTCTTTTTTTTCTTGGAAGAGTGTAGAATCTTTTCGACCATCAAAATAGATTCCTCTGATTGGGACCTGATTTTGATCTTCCATAATTTCTGATCTCTTCTTTTGTCTTTCTCTTCTGATTTTACTCCTATCCACTACTTCAGATGTATTGTCAATAGAAACTTCTCCAATATCTTGCAATACTACACTAACAATGAATGCTGCAGCTCGATCTGAAACTGCAGTCCTGTCACAAGCAGTAGCCACTGAAGGTAGATTTGTAGTTTTCCTTTTCTTGAATAATTGTTCTTCAAGTTGTTCGAGCTTTCTCTTCGAGCTAACTGGCTCTGGAAATGTATCGTCTAATATTTCGCCAGATTCACTTTCACTATTTGATGTCGATGATGATAATTCAACATTTGTATCCTGCAATTTCTCCTGTGAAGATTCTTTGGTGAGCCTCACAGCTTCTTTTTGCTTTCTTAGCAACGTAGATGCTTTTTCTTTGAGAGTGTAATATCTACTCTATCAATAAACAGTTTTCTTTCACTCCTTTGATCTAAGAGGAACGTCACTTCTTCCTTTGGAACCGTTTTTTCTTTGGGACAAGAACATTGTGTTAGTACTTTGCACTTGCACGCTGCAATGTCAAAAAGTTTCGTGTGTGCTTCTTTTTTGAACATATCAATCTTTGCTTTGTAAGCTTCAGAATTTTTCTGCTTTGGTATGGCTTCATAATGACACGATACTTTTCGTGGTAGCTTCTGAACATTGTTTCAATTCGCCTGTCTGACAGAATTGGGACGGAAGCACTTTCCCAAATTGTTTTCAATTTATCAACAACTTGTTCTAATATTTGAGATATTGAAGGATCTTTATTAGTATTCTGTTTCAAATCGTTTCTTACAAACAAGTAATATTTAAAAACTCCTTCGTATGTAGGAAGATTCCTGTGCCGCAAATCTTCCCCCATACCAAACATGGGGCATTCAGTTGAGGCCCTGGTTGATTTTGCACAAACTCGAGACATTTTGAAAGTATACAAATCTGAAAAAGAAAGAGCTAATATCAATTATACGTTAATTTCAGTTAATAGTACATGGCAAACTTAGGGCAACACAATACAGAAATGCAAAATATATAAGAAATATAGTTTAGACCAGTGGTTCTTAACCTTTTTACTACCATGCCCCCTCTAGGAATTGGTCCTTCCCTCCACGCCCCCCTTCAATCAAAATAACATTCTCAATAACTTCTCAATATTAGCCCATGCTCTCGTTAAGAGAATAACAAATACAATTAGAGAAATTCCTGTTTCTATGGGGGCGCGCCCCCCAGGTTAAGAACCACTGGTTTAGACTATCTGAGTAACGCCAACAACAGAACACCCACCTGCTACGAGAGCGACAGCTACACTGAACCGAGGTACTCACGTGACAGCTGAGTGAGCTGACTATAGAAAACTGTTTTTAGAGAATAGAAACTTTTTTTAAAGGTTGACTGAGCTATTTTTATACAAGTGTGAATAAATTCTTGTCTATTGTGCATCGTGGACTCTTCTGTAATTATTGGTTAAAATCTGCTTTTTTCAATTTTTTTCAATATTGAAGGTCATTGTGGCACCTGAAGATATTAATGTTATGATTTTAAATTTATACCAGCTTATTTTCTCACTACTCCACACATTTTCCACACTAGCCAATTTGAAAATTCGAAAAATGAGTTTTTCACTCCGCCCTACTATATGATCACCTGAAGATCAGGGCCCTCAGCCTTCTTTAGGATCTTTTCCGTTTCATATACAGTTTCCGATTTTGTTGAAAATAAGATATTTAATGTAGATTTTTACGCTCATTTCAAAAATGTGTCTTTTTGTGGAGAAATGAGCGATTCAAATGTTGTTTGTTATTGTAATTTTGTATTAGGTCAAAAACTATAACAATACAACTGAAAAATAATACAAGAGTTATTGTATTCCTTAGTAATATTGGCTTATGTCACTAAGTATTTGTGTGAATAGATTTCGACCGTTATTTTTCTGTCCGGTTAAGTTAATTGAATGCCCGGTTAGGTCAACTAAATACCCGGTTAGGTTAACTGAATGCCAGGTTAGGTCAACTGAATGCCTGGTTAGGTCAACTGAATGCCTGGTTACGTCAACTGTACGCCCTTGATGATTGGTTAGGCTAAGTCGTGATATTTTCGTTAGTTTTAACAAAAATATCACAACTTAACCTAACCAATCGTCAAGTGCATAGAGTTGACCTAACCGGGTATTCAATCAACTAACCGGGCATTCAGTTGACCTAACCGGACATTCAGTTGACCTAACCTAACTTTTGAACCGCTCATTTTTCCAAAAAAGACTTACATTTTTTAAATCAGCGTAAAAATCTACATTAAATATCTTATTTTCAACAAAATCGGAAACAGTACATGAAACGGAAAAGATCCCTTCTTTAGTTAGCTTTATAAGGTTAACTAACGAAAATATCACGACCTAACCGAACCAATCATTAGGTCAACTCTACGCCCTTGACGATTGGTTAGTTTAGGTCGTGATATTTTCGTTAGTTAGCCTTATAAAGCTAACTAAAGAAGGCTGGGGCTGTGTATACACACACACACACACACACACACACACACAACACACACACACACAGTATATATATATATATATATATATATATACACACAGTATTAAAAACAGAATAGGTAGGCGAGGAGGGCGGTGTTATGTTGTATATCAAAGATAATATTGCGAACGTTATAGAAGTAAAGCACACAATTCCAGAACCGATAGATTCGACTATAGCAGAACTTAAATTGAACGATTTCAAACTTCTTGTTGCGGTTATATATAGGCCCCCTAATCAAACAGCTGATACGGACGAAGCGTTATATCGTGAATAAAGAGAATAATAGGTAGTGAGCAGGCTTTAGTTATGGGTGACTTTAATTGCGCCAACGTGAATTACGATACAATGCAGGAAGACGCGGAAGGTAATCGTTTAGTTAATTTTCTCGAGGATAGTTTTCTCATTCAAAAGGTTGGGGAACCTACGAGGTTGGACAGTATTTTAGATTTAGTAATAACTACGGATGATAGGCTAATCACTGATCTTCAAGTAATAGAACCGTTAAGCAATAGCGATCACAATATGGTAGAGTTTGTCCTCTCAGTAAGTCACTCGAAACCAGCTAACTCGACTAAAATTCCTAACTTCCAGCACGCAGACTTTTGTAAATTTCGAAATAAATTGTCACACGTCAATTGGGGAAATGTAATGGGCAGGGCCGGATTAACCATTAAGCAAAATAAGCCCGTGCTTAGGGCATCAAGGGAAGGGGGGCACCACAGAAATTTTCCATTGTCGGATTTACCATGGATTTATTATACTATTAAAATCGCGGCTTATAGCCTATAAGCTGTTGAAAACTGAATTATATATATTCATATATAGTATTTATTTTTTTTCATTGTTTGAATTTGTAGTGAACAACAACCCTTTTGAGAGAATAAATATTTTCGTTGTAATCACACACTTTACGCTTTGCGTTATTATTTTGTTTATATCAAATCTTTGAGCGCCATATTAAAAATACATATAGATTAAATATTTTCGTGTGCTATAGTAAATGTAAAAACAAGATTCAGTCATGCTGAACTTTATAAAATAATTGTAGAAGACAATATTGAGTGTGCCTTCCCAAATGTAGAAATTGCATTTCGTATATTTTTAACATTAATGGTCACAAAGTGCTCAGCTGAGCGTTCATTTTCTCAGTTGAAGTATATTAAAAATACCAACAGAACAACTATGCAACAAGGCAGGCTGGATGCCTTATCTCTACTAAGTATAGAAGCAGATGTGTTACGTAAGATTAGTTTTGAGGATCTGATCAAAGACTTTGCAATTAAAAAAAGTAGGAGAAAACTTTTCAAATATAAATGAAGTGGAAGTATACAAAAATAAACATTATTTTCCATCTGACTGTAAGTTTTGTTTCATTTCAAAAAATAAAATTTTATTTTATGGTTTATTTTTGTTTATATTTTGAATTACATATATATGGGGCACCAAAATCTTTTAAGTGCTTAGGGCCTCTAAAGGTCTTAATCCGGCCCTGGTAATGGGGATCTCCAACGCAAAACTAATGTGGAAATCGTTTGAAACAGTATTTAGGACTATAAATGAGCAATGTGTACCGTACAAAATTAAGCGTGCGAAAGTAAACAACAAGCCCTTGTGGTTTACTTCCAGAGTAGGAGACATTATAAAGAGTAGGGATAGGGCTTATAGACTATATAAGTGCGATAAAGACAAGTTGTGGTTACGAAACAACTACATATCTCTAAGGCGTGAAGCGAAAAGTGTAATAAAAAGTCCAAGCGCGAATTTGAAATCTCCATAGCTCGTGACGGTAAAGAAAACCCCAAGCGATTCTTTCAATACGTCAAAAATAGAAATCCAGCAAAAAGTGTCTTGGGCACGTTGAAAAATGTTAACGGAGAGCTAGTTTCTGAAAACAAGGAAATGGCTACCTTGTTAAACGAATTTTTGACGTCAGTTTTTACTATAGAAGATGTAACGAATATACCTACGGTCATAGACATAATACCTTTTGACAATAGTAATATATTGGATAATATTGTGGTTAGTGAAGGGGAGGTAATGCGCTATATTGATAAAATGAAAATGCGTAAATTACCGGGGCCGGATTCCATATATCCATACAACTAAAAGAATTAAAAGATAGCATTGTTGTGCCGCTAACAAAGACTTTTTATGCGTCTATTTCTGAAGGGTGCGTACCAGATAATTTCAAGTTACCAACGTAACATCTATCTTTAAGAAAGGCGATAAAGGTGCGGCGGGAAATTATAGGCCAATCAGTTTAACGTCTGTTGTAGGTAAGCTACTGGAATCAATAATTAGGGATCGTATAGTCGAACACTTAGAATTGCATAACTTAGTTAGAAATACGCAGCACGGTTTTAGGCCAAACGAATCTTGCTTAACTAATCTTTTAGAATTTTTTCAAAGCGTGGTTGACGTTTACGATAGTCATCGGGCGGTTGATGTAGTGTATTTAGATTTTCAAAAAGCGTTTGACACCGTACCGCACAAAAGACTCATTGAAAAAACTAAGGCTCATGGAATCAAGGGTGTAGTTATAAATTGGATAGAAGAGTGGTTGCGAGGTAGGAAACAGAGGGTGGTCGTTGATGGAGCGGAGTCGTGTTGGGCTAATGTAGCGAGCGGCGTTCCTCAGGGTTCTGTATTGGGCCCCTTGCTTTTTCTTATATATATTAACGATTTAGATGTCGGCCTAGTCAGTACAGTTTCAAAGTTTGCGGATGACACGAAGCTGGGTGGTAGGGCGATTAATGACGAAGATAGAGGTAAAATCCAGGAAGATTTGAATAAAATCGTTGATTGGTCAGTCACATGGCAAATGAGATTTAACGTCGATAAGTGCAAAATTTTACATATAGGTTCGCGTAACGGTAATTTTGCGTATAGTATGTCAGGGAAGGAGTTAACAAGAGTAGAGCAGGAAAAAGATTTAGGAGTTATAGTCACTGGTGATTTAAAAGTAGCGAAACAAAGTACAGCAGCGGTCAATAAAGCGAACAAACAAAGTGTTAGGTTTTATAGTATAGCTCGGAATTTTGAGTACAAATCGCGCGATATTTATGTTCCTCTTTATAAATCATTAGTTAGACCTCATTTGGAGTACGCGATCCAGTTTTGGAATCCGCATATGCGAAAAGATATAGACAAACTCGAATGAGTTCAAAGACGAACAACTAAGATGATTCCGTCGCTTAGGTCAAAGTCGTACGAGGATAGGCTTAAGGATTTAAAATTGACTACACTCGAGACTTGAAGGCTAAGGGGTGATCTAATCCAGGTTTTCAAAATTATGAATGGGTTCGATAACGTAGAGAGAGATAGCTTTTTCGAAATATCTCAATATAATAGGACTCGAAATAACGGGTGTAAGTTGACAAGTAGAAGGGTTCGAGACAGCAGTGGCCAAAAACTTTTTTACGCATAGAATAGTAAATAGGTGGAATAGTTTGCCGGTAGAAGTAATTAGTAGCACGTCTATAAACATGTTTAAAAATCGATTAGATGCATATGTTGATAGATTGAGTATAGTTTAACCCTCAAACTCCCAACGGGTCCATGTGGACCCCAGTAGGTCTTTATGAAGCTGCAGATTTTTAAATAATTTACTGAAGAGCCTGTGGTTGCATGACTTTGTATGTTTTATTGAGTTGTTTTGACATACTGTAGTATGTATTAATAAAATGCATTTGTTTTTTATTACAAAAACATTAGTATGTAACAGTTATTACCATGGGGGTCCATATGTACCCCCTACCTAATTATATATATATATATATATATATATATTACTTTTGAAAGATGATGCTATATTGGACTGAAATTTCGTCATAACGTGCGCAATCCCAAAATCAGGTAGTGTAAGTAAACGGAGTTCGATATTTCTGCACTGATCGTGTAAAATTGGTGGCAATCGAATGCTCCTTTCTCTCCAATTGTTACAAAGCCATGGACGAAAATATACTCAGGCAATTACTTATAGAAGATAGTACAAGTGAAGAAGACAGTGATTCCCCAGATGATTTATTAGAGCCATCAGAGGACGAAAGTGAAGATGACCATTTGTCAGGTATGATAATGCCCATGATAATAATAATAATAATAATAGTAATAATAGTGATAATAATAATAATAGTGATAATAATAATAATAATAATAACATATGTGTGTGTGTGTGTGTGTGTGTGTGTGTGCCTTTGCTGCTCCATAACTGTAGTGCTTTTGGATCTCTCAATTGGCTTATCATTGTCACAATTTTTTTCTTGATTCATATCTTCTTTACTCCAAAGTATTTTGTAATGTTTCTGGATTTTCAGATCACTATTATATAGATTGTCATTTCCATATTATTTTATTTTGGTTCCTAGGTTTAATTTTTATTCCATGATAGTTACATATTGTTTCTGAATTTTCAGTTGTATCTGTTATTGGTTCATCGTCATAATCTGGAACAGAATCTAGTCAAAATCAACACTGTCGACAAGTACAATGTTTGACTTCAAAAGATGGAAAGATGCTTTGATCTGGCCAACCTCTGCGGCAATCAACAGGAAGAAGAACTTTGGCAAATATTATACGATCAAAACCTGGTCCAACAAGGAATGCAATAAGAAATATTGATACGGTTGTTTCAGCTTTTGAGCTTATCTTCGAAAATAGTGTTGCAAGTACGAATCAGGAAGGTAAGCGAGTGTACAAAGAAAGGTGGGTTGCACTTACTCTGAATGAATTTGAACGTTTTTTAGGTCTTCTAATACTTACTGGTGTTTACAAATCAAATAATGAGCCAATCTGTGAGCTATGGAGTACAAATAATGGCCGACCAGTATTCTCCAAAACCATGTCGAGAAACAGGTTTCAAATGTTATCAAGGGTTTTACGATTTGATGATGCGTCGAGACGACGTCAGCAAAGGTCCACTGATAAAATGTGTCCTATTAGACAGGTATTTCAAGAATGGGTAGATAATTTACAAATGTGTTATATTCCTAGTGACAATCTTACAATCGATGAGCAATTGGTTACATTTCGGGGGAGATGTCCTTTCAGACAATATATTCCCAGTAAACCGGGAAAATATGATTTGAATTTTGGGTTTGCTGTGACAGCCCAACATCTTACGTTTCTAACACTCAATTATATACTGGCAGAGAGGTAGGCCAAGAGAGGGAACAGAATCAAGGAGCAAGAGTAGTGATGGACATGGTGAAAGGAATGGAAAAAAGTGGTCGAAATGTAACATGATAACTTTTTCACTTCATTAGATTTAGAGAAAAAATTGAAGCAAATGGACTTAACATTATTAGGAACCATAAGAAAGAATAGGAAAGAAATTCCAACTCAACTTCTCACAACCAAAGGACGCCAAACATATTCATCTATGTTTGCTTTCCACACAGATGGAACTTTAGTCTCATACACACCAAAAAAGGGAAAAGTTGTAACATTGCTTAGCTCCACTCACGACCAGCCCAAGATTGATACAACACGTAATGACAAAAAGCCCATTATGATTTTATATTACAATCGGACCAAAGGTGGCGTTGACACAGCTGATCAAATGGTCCGGAAGTATTCAACCAAGCGAAAATACAGAAGATGGCCCATGGTGGTATTTTATAACATGCTTGATATCAGCGCTCTAAATAGCTTCATCATTCGGATGTATGTAAATAAAAATTTTAAAAATTGAAAAAGTCACAAAAGGCGACTTTTTCTAGTTGAACTAGGCAATCAGCTAATAAGTAATGAAACTCAAGTAGCACCACAATGTCCTCCTTCCAATACAGGAAATGAATATGATACACCAAATCCTAGTACTTCAGTAGACTGAAGGAAACGGGGACGATGCACGTTTTGTCCACAAACTAGTGATAAAAAATCTCGGGACAAGTGCGTAAAGTGTCAGAAGTTCGCTTGTGCTAATCACATCTCAAAAATATGTCATAATTGCATATAGGTTGATGTACTGTACAATGAATGATTATATATATATATATATATATATATATATATATATATATATATATATATATATATATATATATATATGAAAATTATTTCACGAAAATTGTTAGTTCTATATTACAAAGGATTTTTGTATTTTTTTTTTTTTTTTTTTTGTATCTGTAATAGGGCCCATTTAAACTTTTTTTTTTTGAAATTGCAAACTGCATGTAACGGCTTTTTTCGGTTATAATGTATTATATGTTAATATGTATAATAAATAATGTATAATTAATGTTTCTTGCATCCTTTTTTACATTTCCGACTTAGAGGTCCAAATGTACCCCCGTGGTAAAAATTGTTTGAAAATTTTCTGGGAGTTAGAGGGTTAATTAAGATAGTAAAATTAAGGCTTTGTGGTTCGGAACCCACGTAAAATTGTAGGTCCCCTCCGCCACCACGGAGGACATGCCCAATACACAATTACGAACACAGTTAGGTAGACCAGCCATGAGTGGATCCTAGGGTCTTTGTTGGTCTGAAACATTATAACATTTTAACATAACATATACATACATATATATATATATATATATATATATATATATATATATAATAATGTTATAATAACATTATAACATAACATAACATAACATAATATAACATATATATATATATATATATATATATATATATATATACAAGGCCGGATCTAAAAGTTGCGAGGCCCTAGGCAGATCTAGAAATTGCGAGGCCCTAGGCCTATATATATGAAAATATGGACTTAATTATCGGTACTATACCAGCAATATTAGAATCCCGCATAGACAGAACTATGCCAGCACTTAAAAAGTAAACCAAACCAAAGTAATCACGCATGGAAATTGTATAAGAAATATAAATAAACCATACAAATAAGTATAAATTATAATATGAATCAAGATTTGTATCGAAAATATAAGACAATGATTTCTAAGATTTATATAATATTATAGGTAATGACTTTCCATAGTATACAAACGTTTTTCATATGTGATGTATGAGATGTTGACATTTCATTTTTTATAATAGTGAGCGATCGACTTATCAGGCTAAATATTAATGCTTTAATATTTGGTTCAGATGCTCCTTGAATATTACAGCAATGCTTTTCTACTTTTCTTCGAGCGAAACTCTTCAATTAATTGAGAATAATTAATCTAATGAATTTGTTATATCGTTTTCTATTGATAACATAGCTAATGATTGCAATCTCGCTTGAGACATGGTGGAACGCAAATATGTTTTAATAAGTTTGAGACGCGAGAAACTTCTTTCAGCCGAAGCAACAGTAACTGGGATGGTTAATACTATTCGAAGTGCAACATAAACATTAGGATAAATCTCACTTAGTTGTTTTCGCACAATATAAACAAGGGCATTTCCGAGATCTGTTTTCTCAGGTATAAACCTGCAAAGTACTTTAAGTTCTTCATAGAGTTCTAAATCATTAATATCACTTGAACAGAAGGCGCAAAACGGCTTGAGCGAGGCCCCCTTTGGCGCGAGGCCCTAGGCGATCGCCTAGTTCGCCTATAGCTAAATCCGGGCCTGTATATATATAACCTTACAACCTTACAAAGGTTCCGCGCGATGATTTCTCATTTCGCGAAGGTCAAGCTTGTCGCCCCTCCTCTCGAGTTGGCCTGGTGAAGTAGTGAGTTGGATTCTTGCGCTCTCCACCTCACATAGCCAGGTACGCCCGGCTCATCGGGGATTGTTCTGAGCCAGGCGTTTAGTCTTCTTTTGAAGATTTCCACTGCAACTCCCTTCGTGTTTCTTAGGTCTTTGGGCAACTGATTAAACAGTTTTGGTCCTCTCACTACAAAACTATTTTCTTTCAGGGTTAAGGATGTTCCCTGTCTCGCCTTCAATTTGGGAATACGACATAGTCTACCGCTTCTACTTTCCATCGTTGTTTGGGGAGTTATGGGATTCAGAGTAAGATTAGGGACTAGTTTCTCCATTATTTTCCAAGTGTAAATAATGGTGTATCTCTCTCTTCTCCTTTCCAGTGAATATAGGTCTAGTTCTCGTAACCTTTCCCAGTAATTTAGTTCTTTGCACCCATTGATCTTGGCTGTAAAGCTTCTTTGGATCCCCTCCAGCTGTCTAATGTCTTCTTTTTTATATGGGGAAGTTAGGACCGAGCAGTATTCTAATTTTGGTATGATCAGGGTTTTCAGTAGAGGAATCATTACATTCCTATCCCTTCGTTTAAAGGTTCTCAATATCTGACCCGTTATTCTCTTTGCTCTGTTTACTGCTATCTTATTTTGTGTTTCAAATTTCGCATCATCTGTCATTACAATCCCTAAATCTATATATATATATATATATATATATATATATATTAATAATGTTATAATAATGTTTCAGACCAACAAAGACCCTAGGATCCTCTCATGGCTGGTCTACCTAACTGTGTTCGTAATTGTGTATTGTGCATGTCCTCCGTGGTGGCGGAGGGAACCTACAATTTTACGTGGGTTCCAAACCACAAAGCCTTAATTTTACTACCTTAAACTATACCCAATCCGTCAACATATGCGTCTAATCGATTTTTAAACATGTTTATAGACATGCTACTAATTACTTCTTCCGGCAAACTATTGCACCTATTTACTATTCTACGCGTAAAAACGTTTCTGTCAACTGTTGTCTCGAACCTTCTACTTGTCAACTTACACCCGTTATTTCTAGTCCTATTATATTGAGATATTTCCGAAAAGTTATCTCTATCTACGTTATCGAACCCATTCATAATTTTGAAAACCTGGATTAGATCACCCCTTAGCCTCCTAGTCTCGAGTGTAGTCAATTTTAACTCCTTAAGTCTATCCTCGTATGATTTCGACCTAAGCGACGGAATCATCTTAGTTGCTCGTCTTTGAACTCTTTCGATTTTGTCTATATCTTTTCGCATATGCGGATTCCAAAATTGGATCGCGTACTCCAAATGAGGTCTAACTAATGATTTATAAAGAGGAACAATAATATCGCGCGATTTGTACCCAAAATTCCGAGCTATAAAACCTAACACTTTGTTCGCTTTATTGACCGCTGCTGTACTTTGTTTCGCCACTTTTAAATCAACAGTCACTGTAACTCCTAAATCTTTTTCCTGCTCTACGCTTGTTAACTCCTTCCCTGACATGCTATACGCAAAATTACCGTTACGCGAACCTATATGTAAAATTTTGCACTTACCTCTATCTTTGTTATTAATCGCCCTACCACCCAGCTTCGTGTCATCCGCAAACTTTGAAACTGTACTGATAGGCCGACATCTAAATCGTTAATATATATAAGAAAAGGCAAGGGGCCCAATACAGAACCCTGAGGAACGCCGCTCGCTACATTAGCCCAACAAGACTCCACTCCATCTACGACCACCCTCTGTTTCCTACCTCGCAACCACTCTTCTATCCAATTTATTACTACACCCCTGATTCCATGAGCCTTAGTTTTTTCAATGAGTCTTTTGTGCGGTACGGTTTCAAACGCTTTTTGAAAATCTAAATACACTACATCAATAGCCCGATGACTATCGTAAACGTCAACCACGCTTTGAAAGAATTCTAAAAGATTAGTTAAGCAAGATTTGTTTGGCCTAAAACCGTGCTGCGTATTTCTAATCAAGTTATGCATTTCTAAGTGTTCGACTATACGATCCCTAATTATTGATTCCAGTAGCTTACCTACAACAGACGTTAAACTGATTGGCCTATAATTTCCCGCCGCACCTTTATCGCCTTTCTTAAAGATAGGTGTTACGTTTGCTAACTTGAAATTCTCTGGTACGCACCCTTCAGAAATAGACGCATTAAAAATCTTTGTTAGCGGCACAACACTGCTATCTTTTAATTCTTTTAGTTGTGTGGGATATATGGAATCCGGCCCCGGTGATTTACGCATTTTCATTTTATCAATATAGCGCATTACCTCCCCTTCACTAACCACAATATTGCCCAAAATATTACTATTTTCAAAAGGTATTATGTCTATGACCGTAGGGATATTCGGTACATCTTCTAGAGTAAAATTCGACGTAAAAAATTCAAGGGAGCGATTTCCTTGTTTTCAGAAACTAGAACTCCGTTAACATTTTTCAACGGCCCCAAGACACTTTTTACTGGATTTCTATTGTTGACTTGTATAATATATATATATATATATATATATATATATATATATATATAGAGTATATTTATATATATATACCGTATATATCACACACACACACATATATATATATTATATATATATATATATATATATATGCACACACACACACACACACACACACACACATATATATATATATATATATATATATACACACACACACACACATAAATATATATATATATATATATATAAACGCTGAGAATTTTAGAAAAATATGCTCCGAAATCACAGCCAAAAGGAAAGAGCTGGCTAGAAAGGCAAAAGAGAAGACTATTCCGCAAAAGAAAGGGAGTGGAGGCGAAGTTAGGAAACTGCGGAGATAATGGCAGGAAAATAATAAAAGAAAAACTGGACGGTATCGATAGGGAAATACAAGCCCTGATTAAGGACCATACAGAGAGGGAAGAGGAAAAGGCGGTAGAAGCAATAAAGGAAAATCCAAAATACTTCTATAGCTATGCAAAAAGGAAAACAAAAACGCGCGCCGCTATTGGGCCCTTAAGGACGGGAAATAATGAACTAACCGACGATCCAAAAGAAATATCTGATACATTGAGAGCTCAATATGAATCAGTTTTCAGTACCCCAAAAAGTGACAAAGCGATACCTGACATAAATGCATTCTTTGAAGAGGAATTGCAAGGAGAGTATATAACAGACTTTGAGTTTACACCAGAAGATGTAGCGAGAGCTATAGAACAAATGAAACTACATTCAGCTGCAGGTCCGGACAATTGAAACGCATTATTGATTAAAAACTGTAAAAATGAAATAGCTACACCTTTATACTGGATATGGAGAAGATCCCTAGACACTGGGGAAATACCGAGCATCTTGAAAAGAGCAAACATTGTCCCTATATATAAAGGAGGGGACAGATCTCAAGCAAAGAACTATAGACCAGTGTCATTGACGTCCCACCTCACCAAAGTATTTGAAAGAATAGTTAGAGAGAAAATTTATGATTTCCTGGAGACACGGGAAAGATTCAACGAAAATCAGCATGGATTCCGATCAGGTAGATCATGCCTATCACAACTAATAGAGCACTACAACAATATCCTAGATGCATTGGAAGGCAATGACAACTACGATGTTATATACACATATTTTGCTAAAGCTTTCGATAAATGTGACCATGGTATAATAGCACATAAAATTAAAAACATAGGAATAACAGGCAAAGTGGGAAAATAGATGTACAACTTCCTTAGGGATCGTCTGCAGGTCGTCAAAATTCGAGGTATATCATCATCAGAATCGGAAGTACGCAGCTCAGTACCACAAGGGACAGTACTGGCCCCATTCCTGTTCATTATCATGCTAACAGATATAGACAGCGAAGTAAACAGCAATAGTATAGTAACATCCTTTGCAGACGATACAAAGATCAGCAGAAAAATCAGCGATGTACATGACGTGGAGGCCTTGCAGAGGGACACGAACAAAATATACAAATGGTCAGAAGACAACAACATGTCATTCAACGCCGAGAAATTTCAGCTCTTGAGATATGGTAGAAAAGAAGAACTTAAACAGACTGCATATTATGCTCCAGATAGACAGGAAATTCAGAGGAGCATGAAAGCGATTGATCTCGGGATAATAATGATAGATGATGCGAAATTCGAAACACAAAATCAGATAGCGATAAATAAAGCAAAAAGAGTCGCCGGACAGGTTCTAAGAACGTTCAAGAGAAGGGACAGGACAGTAATGATTCCCCTGCTAAAAACACTGATTATACCAAAACTTGAATACTGCTCAGTTTTGACGTCCCCATATAAAAAGGAAGAAACTAATAAACTAGAAGAAACGCAAAGGCATTTCACAGCCAAGATTGATGGCTGCAAAGAACTCAACTACTGGGAAAGACTACGTAAACTAAATCTGTACT
Organism: Bathynomus jamesi; assembly: GCA_023014485.1. Classification (NCBI taxonomy): domain Eukaryota; kingdom Metazoa; phylum Arthropoda; class Malacostraca; order Isopoda; family Cirolanidae; genus Bathynomus; species Bathynomus jamesi. The sequence goes on along the minus strand of JAJOZX010000099.1, from coordinate 159,312 downwards.
CACTGGAAAGAAGAAGAGAGAGGTACATCATAATCTACATATGGAAAATGATCGAAAAACTGGTACCAAACCTAAAACTAAACCCAATTACCATTCAAACAACACTGGAAAATAGGAAAGGCAGAATGTGTAGTGTTCCCAAATTAAAAGCACGACAAGGGACCTCCTCAACCTGAAGGAAAATAGCTTGGTTGTCAGGGGGCCAAGACTTTTCAACCAGCTTCCGAAGGACCTCAGAAACGTAACGGGGGTCAAAGTTGAAGTCTTCAAGAAAAGACTGGATGCCTGGTTCAGGACAGTACCAGATGAGCCGGGCGTGCCTGGCTATGTACGGTGGAGAGCGCAAGAAAGCAACTCGCTCCTCCACCAGGCCAGACCTAGAGGCGGGGCCACCAGCTTGACCTCCGTGTGAAGAGAGACCAACACACGAAACAACATAAGGTTCATAAGGTAAGGTATATATATATATATATATATATATATATATATATATATATATATATATATATATATAATATATATATACACACACACATATTATATATATATATATATATATATATATATTATATATATATATATATTATATATATACACACATATATATATATATATATATATATTATATATATATATATACACCGTAAAGTGGGGCAATTGAGACCAATTTTTCATCATTTTCATGATTGATGTAAACATAAAATAAAGAGTTATTGAGTTTCAATCATTTAATGGAATTATATGTATATATTAGCTAATTACATAAAAATTAAATTATCATACAAGTTCATAGTTAATCTTGGCTCTGTAGTAAACAGTTTTGAAAATTTGGTCTCAATTGCCCCAGAGATGGGGCAATTGAGACCAAATTTGAACTTTTAAAAAAAGGTGACAAAATACCTGTTGTAATAAAAAAATACAATCACAGTTTCTTTTATAATACTATTTCTAACATAATACAGGGTGTACATAAAGTCAGGATCTATTTTTGTGAAGCACTTGGAAATTATATGGAATTCAATCATAAAATGATAAAGTGGTAACATTTATTAAATAATTAAGAGTAGGATTCGATGTGACGCCCATCAGTATCCCTGCACAGCTCAAATCGTTCCGCAGCATTTCTAAACACATTCTGGAGCATTTGCGGGGTTATGTTCTCTGCAGCAGTTCGTATACGTGTACGTAAGTTTTCAAGACTCGTAATCTTCGTCTGATAGACGTGCGATTTGATAAAGCCCCATGCAAAGAAATCTAAAGGGGTTAAATCTGGTGATCTCGCTGGCCAAGGTCTGTTGCTTCCGCGTCCGGTCCAGCGATTTGGAAAACGTCCATTTAGATAATCCTGAACAATTTTGGCATAGTGACAAGGAGCACCATCATGTTGATAGACGACGGTACTAACAATCCTATCCCCGTCGTCTATCAACATGATGGTGCTTCTTGTCACTATGCCAAAATTGTTCAGGATTATCTAAATGGAAGTTTTCCAAATCGCTGGATCGGACGCGGAAGCAACAGACCTTGGCCAGCGAGATCACCAGATTTAACCCCTTTAGATTTCTTTGCATGGGGCTTTATCAAATCGCACGTCTATCAGACGAAGATTACGAGTCTTGAAAACTTACGTACACGTATAGGAACTGCTGCAGATAACATAACCCCGCAAATGCTCCAGAATGTGTTTAGAAATGCTGCGGAACGATTTGAGCTGTGCAGGGATGCTGATGGGCGTCACGTCGAATCCTACTCTTAATTATTTAATAAATGTTACCACTTTATCATTTTATGATTGAATTCCATATAATTTCCAAGTGCTTCACAAAAATAGATCCTGACTTTATGTACACCCTGTACTATATTATACTAATACTATTTCAAACATCTTAACATAATTTCTGATATAAAACCACCATGTGTTAACGTACAAGTTTATTTCCATATTTCCAAACACATTCTTCATTACTACCTTGTTTTTTTTTTTAATTGAATTGAATTGAATAACCTTTATTAATAATAAAATAAAATAAATACAGTAGTCTTTTTACACTTTACAATTTTTACAATGACATGAATAATTGTGAAGCTCGACTATTTTTTTTTTTTTTTTTTTTTTTTTCCCTTAAGCTTTAGGCTTTACTGGGCTCTTATTAAAAATAAGCAGCTAGTTGTTATAAATTAATAATAATAAATAAATAAATAAGTAAATAAGTATTATTAATAGTTAAAACCTGTATTTCAATCTTAAACAATATTAATGGACAATATTAAACATTATTAGTGGACATTAATCCAAGATTTTTGTTGGTATCCCATTATTAATCGGGATTTCAACTTGGTTTTAAACAAATTTACATTCGCAATATTTTTTATATCGGCATGCAAGTCATTCCATAGTTTCAATCCAATGAAAATGGGTAGTTTTTGAGATGAAGACAATCTAAATTGAGGTAAAACAAGCTTTGCTCTATTTCTGGTCTGATACGAGTGGATTTCTTGATGAGTTACAAAATATCTATTTACCCATTGCAAATTAATGATTTTGCTCTTACACTTGTAAATAAAAATAAAATGTGCCAGTTTGGTTATAGCGTTGAAGTGTCATGCACTTTCAATTTCATCACGATGTCCTCCTCTGTTAACGATACATCACTTTCCTCAGGTAACTTGAAGGCCACACAATCTTCTATGTTTACCAGGTCTCACTATTTCAGTTTTTCTGTAATATTCGACAATCCATGCATCGCCATCCTTTTCAGTAAGCTTACCTACATAGTGATGAGGAACTTTACCTCCTTAAAATTTCACCAACACATAATCTCCAGCAACAAGATTTGTTACACTATTGTCTTCCTTCTCCTCCTCCTCCTCCTCCATTGTTACACCCTCATCCTGTACCTCAAAGTCATTGTCATCAGTGTCACTGTCAGTGTCTTTTTCAGAATCGGATTCCATCCTTAGACGCCTAGCAACAGTTTTGCGTTGTACTCCCAAAGAACCTGCACCTGACTCTAGGTCTGCCAAAGTTATACTTCGACCAGATGGAACATGGATATTTCGACCGCGGGTAGATCCTCAATGCCTCACACTTGTCTCCCACTTTTCTTTCAGATAGGACAGGAGATCTGGACTGAAAAATTCCTTTCCTGAATAATCAGCAGCGTCATCCTTTCTGAGATTTTGTAAAACATGTTTAGAATCGAAAGGATATATCCCACAGGCTTTGAATCCAGCCTGAGAGAGAGTACTCCATTTGTCATCCATGCCCTGCATTAATTTAAGAAGAAGCCTGGGTAGGCACCATTTCGGTAATGTTGTCATGAGTTTCCCCTCTCCTTCCTTCCATTCTGTTATGACTTTCCTCCACACAGTCTTTAATGGGCCATACACTGCAACATCTAAAAGCTGCAGGAGGTGTGTGGAGTTAGGTGGAAGAAACACCAATCTGATGTTGTTTTCCTCACATAGTCTTACTACCTTAAAATTAAGATGTGAAGGCAGGTTATCTCCCAGCACAACCTTTACCTCATTGGCAGGTAATTTACGAATGTATTGAACCGCTACCCTTTCAAACCAGTTCATAAAAACTTCTCCATCAAACCATCCAGACTTAGTGCGATTATAAAAGGCATTAATGGGTTCACCTCTAACCCATGAATCTTGTAGGCCCTCACTCTTATACACGACATATGGGTCCAACACCTCACCATTAGCAGTTACGGCAAACATAATGGACGTTGAACTTTTTGTGGTGTTCATGATCCGTTCTGCATGTTTTATTCCCTTTCTAAATATTTGCAGTTTTCCCTGTGGATCATCCATAAGATTCGTCTCGTCATAATTAATGATGTTCGCTGGAGGTACACCATCAATTGACACTTTTAAGTTCCTGAAATACTCTGATACAACAGATTCAGTCACAGCAGCACGTTTACGGCTGATGTTCTGACACATCCGAGAGGAGAGCAGATCAGAATGCCTCTTCAGGAAACCATATGCCCAATCAATCCCGGGAAGGTTATCCTTAAATTCCATGATAGTTCGTTGATGGCGGTTAAGATGATCCTGAATAAACATCTACATGTCATGGATGTCGAAAGCCAATCCAAAGTCACCTAGAGCCGCTAGATTCTGGGCTATCGACATCTCTTCACCTCGAAGGAATGCAGTCTTTCGACCAATCTTTCGAGGCGATTTCGATCTTCCACTGCATCTTTGCTGCAACGTTGTTTTAGGGATTTTGAATGTCACAGCAGCCAACCGTTGAGGCATACCTTCGGAGATAGCTACTAGTGACCTAGCTACATCATCTTCAGAGTAATTCATATGGCCAGTGTTCTTCTTGTAATTACGCACCATCCTGGGAACAGAAAAAGCAATGATTAATAATAATGCACCATAGCCTAACTACTCAATTTACATGAACTAATTACTATAATATTATACTGTATACAGTACCATCAAAGTAAATAATCAATATTTTTATAAACAGTAATGCTATTACAATAAATAGATACGGTATAGAATTAATATTATTATTAGAAAATTAATCCTGCAAAACATTGTAAAATAATGTACATTTGGTCGCAAAAAGTATTGTACAGTACACTTGGTCTCAATTACCGCAGTGGAATTAACTATCATTAACTAATAAACTACCATACATAATTGCACTTATGTTTTCATTAAACGCATACCTTGGAGCTGGGTCTCAACACAGAGAAGGTTCCGAATTTCTAAATGGTATAAATTTTTCTGTATTGGTCTTAGGATTTCAAAGAGTAACAATCACCTAAAACAAGAAGACAATATATTACTTCAGATAATGTGTACATTGATAACAGATCATCAAATTAAAACATATAAAAGGTGCACAAGGCATTAACGCTACATTTACCACAAAAAAAAGGAGAAACCTTATTAATTTTGTTTTTATTAATATTTTTGTAGAGGAAGGCACTTTGGTCTCAATTGCCCCATATGGTCTCAATTGCCCCCACTTTACGGTATATATATATAAATTGACGATTGGTTAGGTTAAGTCGTAATATTTTCGTTAATTTTAACGTTTTATTTGATTAGGTATACGCGGACAAAGTTAGGGAACGCAAACTACACTAGAATAAAGTAGGGGAACGTAAACTACACTTGGCACCACAGGAGGACGTAAACTACACTTGCTCCACAATTTCCTTTATTTTAACATTCTTGTAGTCCAGGGACTCAAAATGCTGTAAGACATTACAAGAACTTTCACTTTTTAAACACTTCGAAAATGTTCACCTAAGAACACTATCCAGAAGAATGAGTTACAAAAACTCACGGGCATCGCGCTACGCTCAAACAATTTTCAGTCAATCAACTATTACCCTAATTCAACTACTCAATGACCTTCACTACTATTATTTTATAAATTTATTATTATAGGTACACTATTATACACTATTACACTACTTTTTATGTGAAGCTATAATAGCTTCCGTACAAATGTGAAGAGAAACTGCTTTTCTATCGTCTGAAAGAACGATTATTTGAATAATTTTAGGTTATAATGATTAATTTTTTTCATATTCCATATCTAATAAAAATGGCACTTTTTTCTTTACCCCGCCATCTTTAAACCTACATGGACTAAAGACCCCTAAACCTAATGTGTAATAATAACCATTAAGGAGGGCCGGAAAAACGCGGCCCATTGCGCTAACTCTCGAATTATTATTAACCAGCACCATCGGGAGTCGAACCCCCGACCTCAGTATCTTCATTTCACTAACAGGGAAACGGCGTTACCCACTACGGCCACAGGCGCTTGCCATCTAATTAATATGTAGCTCCAATTCTGGCTCATTCTCTAGCACACAAATGAAGCGCCATTTTTAATTATATCTAGAACACAAAACAAATTAATCATACAATAAAAACACCTAAAAATAGCCTTTCATTTGATATAAAATCAAAGTTTTAGGCCAAATTTATATTACAGAAACTACTGTACTATACTTTTAAGATGAGGATTACATCAAATTCTACGTTATGTCAAGTTAGACGCATCACTCTTTTTGAACGTTCACTTTTAAGTTTCTGAATGATGCGTGGCCGTGACTCGTAAATTACATTAGTTTTCAGGTAATCCCCACAAACAAAGGGAACATTCGAAAGGAATTTCCCAACGTCTTTACTATTAGAATGTTACGCAATGTTCATACTAATTTATGTAAATAACTGACATATGTAAATATCTTTACGGCCTGCAGTTTCAACAACATTTACCGAATTACTAAATATTCCACATTGAATCGGACTTTTGTTGGTTCACAAGATATATACTGTATATATATTGTATATATCGAACAAAATCCAAATTCCGGAGCATTGTCTTAATTTCATTAGAATACATTTGAATAAGTCTAAATTAAATTTATTTTGAAATGTTTTGGAATTGTTGGAATGTCCTGGAATGCTCTGGAATGCCTTCAAATGAATTGTGTAGAATAAGTATGTAAATACTTCTCTACAGATGTTCATTTGTTTTGCATGTAATTTTTAGCATATATACATAATATATACAGTATATACTGTACACATATGTTTGTATGTGTGTGTGTGTGTGTGTGTGCGCAGGCAACTTGGGTCGAATGTGTGTGATAATTCCAAGATGTAGTTGGGTAATTAAAAAATTTATAGAAAATTATTTGGAAACATTTTTACTGTCTGAAAAAAGGATGTTAATCCTGATTAGGTAAGGTTACGCTAGGTTAGGTTAGTTTAATTTTGGTTAGGTTAAATTAAACTAGATTAGCGAATACCTCACTGTTTATTTACTTAAAAGAAACCACCCTTCGGGCTTGCATTTACGTCTAAAACCTTTATCACCCCCTTCTGGGTTCGATGGCACTAAGGTTAGGTTAGGTTAAATTAGGTTTGGCTAATTAATGTTTCAGATATATGGATTTGAAAAAGTCGGTAACTCGCTTATGCAGAGATGCGCAAGTGTGTGTGTGTGTGTGTGTGTGTGTAGTATACAAAATGAAATTGTAAATAGTTGTAAAACCCACGTTGATTCTAGAAATTACGTGGAATAATTCCCACCATTGAATGCATATGTTCCAGTCAGACTGACTCTGAACTACATCTCTTTAAATACATGAATTAGAGTGCCAATTTACAATACATTTGATTCATGATACTAATTTAATACTAAATTACAAAAATAACACCTACAAAATTAAAAAGAAACTTCCAGTTTTAAGGATTGCTTTCCAGAATGACATTGAAATAATCTTTTTCCGTTCTCGTTCATTCCCCTATCAGTTTTCGTTCCTCTAAGGAGTGAATTCTGAACTAGATCCATTCTCGTTCGTACTGTAGAATTTTTCACTTTATTTTAGATTGTTCATACAAAATAACCCTCGAATATGTAACTGCGTTACAGTCTCTTTCACCCTTTCCCAAATCTGGAATTCCCTCTAGGACGGCGAATAGGAATGGAAATGGCGCCAAATGGGAAGTAACTGTCAACTGAAACGACATCAGGACAACATTTTGTGTAGGGTCAATCGACGATCCGTCTTAGTTGTAGGAATTCTACCAAGAATGCATGCTAGTGGGTGTACCTTAAATAAAGCTATAAATATAAACAATAGAGTAAAATGCATTTGCAAGAATATACGAATAAATTTTGTCAATTTTTGGCCTACATTTTTCGATAGCAGAGAATACTTTGGATCAGATGGGATTCATTTTAATCAAAAGAGTAAGAAGAAATATGGCGACCTTCTGTACCATTAACTTTTATAATCTTTTAAAATTAGGACCCCCCCAACCAGTAACTGATCCTGCTGCACCAGTAGTTAAACCTACTCCACCATTAGTTAGTCCTACTCCGCCAGTAGTAAACCCTACTCTGCCAGTAGTAAACCCTACTAGTGCATTGTCTGATCAAACGCCCCCTTTAGCATCAATTGATTCACCTGCTTCGGGAAACGACTCAGGTCAAATAGGAGAAACAATAACTTAAAATTTCTTAAAATTGTGCTATTCAATGCTTGGTCAATTAGAAACAAACTAATGGAATTTGTAGCATTAGTGAAAACCTAGAACAATGACATTATAGGAATAACTGAATCCTTGATTCATTCTGAATCAAGGGATTTTGCAGGATAATTTAAAATGGTAGGTTACAAAATGTTTCACAACGATAGAAACGGAAGGGAAGGTGGGGGGAGTACTTTTATATGCTCGCGATTTCCTGCACCCAATAAAAAGTTATATTATTTCTGCTCATGAAATATTTGGAATTGAACTAAATTTGAGCAATAAAATAGTGCATCTATTTCTAGTGTATAGGCTACCTCACTACCCCGTTGATAAGGATACAAACTTGTATAATCAATTAAGTAGATTAGTAAATAATAAAATTAGTGTGATTTTTGGTGATTTTAATTGTGGTAATTTAAATTGAGGGATCTTTTCCGTTTGGGGCCTAGCAGCGAATTTTAATGAAAATCGGTATACTAATGTAGTTTTGGTCACTGATTTCAAAAATAACTTTCCTTTTTTGAAGAAATGAAAAACAAACATGTTCGAGCACTTTAAATAATTAATATGCGTTTTTAACGAAAATATCATGACTTAATCTAACCAATCGTCAAGGGCGTACAGTTGACCTAACCGGGCATTCAATTGACCTAACTGGGCATTAATTCTTGGTTTTTCTCTGCTACTTTTACAGATCTGCCGGGATCCTTCAAAAAACGTATTCTTCGTAAAGTTGCACTTTTTACCGTTTGACCGACGCTTTTGGCAACGAAAGAACTGGGTATTTTTGTCAAAGGAACACACTTTCTCACACTTAGAGCACTTTTTCATAAACAATAGCATTTTGTGACTGTGACTAAATTTAACACAATCCTCTGTAACTAGTTTAAGCTAGTTAACCCTTTAAGCCCTGAATTTTTTGTAGGGTTAAGTTATGAATGCGTGTATTTGAAACGTTAGCAATTGGCATCTTCAGTCCTTAAAGGGTTAAAACACCTATTAATTATTTAAAGTGCTCTAACATGTTTGTTTTTCATTTCTAAAAAAAAAAGTTATTTTTGAAATCAGTGACCAAAACTACATTACAGTAGTGTACCGATTTTCATTAAAATTCGCTGCTGGCCACCAGTACTATGGGCGCAAAATGGTCGAGTGCAGGAATGCTGCAATGTTGATAAATGTTGCAATGTGTTGCAAAGGGTTTGCAACACAGGGCGTAGGGTTATGCAATGAAGGGGGAGGTGGGTTATGCAATGAAGGGGGAGGGGGTATGCAATGAAGGGGAGGGGGGAATGTTGCAAGAGCAACAAGAGGTTATGCAACTTGGAGGCTGAGTTATCCCCCAAGAGAAAGAGAGGAGGAGAGAGAGGAAGAGAGGTGTTCGCCTGGCAGGAGCCAAGCGCATATTAAGACTTCAGCCGAGCGCTCGCTGGCTTATAAGGTGTAAATCCGCCAGTTGGCTTAGAAGGCGTAAATGGCTTGTACAGGTTGAGTTGCCAGATTGCGCTATTTATTTAACTAATGCATATATTATTGACAGTTGGCTTAGAAATCTGTCAGTTGGCTTAGAAGGCGTAAATGGCTTGTATAGGTTGAGTTGCCAGATAGCGCTATTTATTTAAGTGAAGCATATATTCTTGACGGTTGGCTTAGAAATCCGTCAGTTGGTTTAGAAGGCGTAACCAGCCATTTGGTATAATTAAATAATAATATCGTTTACAACCAAGAGAATTAAATAAAACACCATTACATCATTCTGTTTATTTAGACGAATTATTGGAACCAGAAATATATAGAAAATAAATACATAATGGAATATATATATGATCAAAAATAAAAAATAAAATAAAAAATAATAATAGTATAAGAAATATGAATGAGGAATATGTATATAATAAAAAAATAAAAAATAAAAATATAACCATCAATATAACAGTACACGAGAAATATATATACACAATTATGTTAATTAAATATATTGAAAATAAATACATACACTTTATCTTCTACTGCACATAATCAAAAAATAAAAAATAAGAAATACAAAACGATGGAGTATAACCATCAATATAGCAGTACAGGAGAAATATATATATATATATATATACAGGGTGGGCGGAAAGTAGCTCCCTATTTTGGATTGGTAAAAAAATACGTATATTATCCATTTATTTCAGAAGAAATAATATGAAAAGGTAGGCATACATGGTAGGTTTTCTCTAAAATTCAATGTGGGCTCCAACTCTTTCCACCAGCTTCTGGAGCCGCCCAGGAATGGCGTCCACTGACTTTAGCAGGAACTCCGGCGGGATGGAGGACATGACTTCCCGAATTCGGTCCTCCAGTTCTTCCAATGTCCTCGGTTTGGTGCGGTAGACTTCTTCCTTGCAATGAAGGGGAGGGGGGAATGTTGAAAGAGCAACAAGAGGTTATGCAACTTGGAGGCGGAGTTATCCCCCAAGAGAAAGAGAGGAGGAGAGAGAGGAAGAGAGGTGTTCGCCTGGCAGGAGCCAAGCGCATATTAAGACTTCAGCCGAGCGCTCGCTGGCTTATAAGGTGTAAATCCGCCAGTTGGCTTAGAAGGCGTAAATGGCTTGTACAGGTTGAGTTGCCAGATTGCGCTATTTATTTAACTAATGCATATATTATTGACAGTTGGCTTAGAAATCTGTCAGTTGGCTTAGAAGGCGTAAATGGCTTGTATAGGTTGAGTTGCCAGATAGCGCTATTTATTTAAGTGAAGCATATATTCTTGACGGTTGGCTTAGAAATCCGTCAGTTGGTTTAGAAGGCGTAACCAGCCATTTGGTATAATTAAATAATAATATCGTTTACAACCAAGAGAATTAAATAAAACACCATTACATCATTCTGTTTATTTAGACGAATTATTGGAACCAGAAATATATAGAAAATAAATACATAATGGAATTATATATGATCAAAAATAAAAAATAAAATAAAAAATAATAATAGTATAAGAAATATGAATGAGGAATATGTATATAATAAAAAAATAAAAAATAAAAATATAACCATCAATATAACAGTACACGAGAAATATATATACACAATTATGTTAATTAAATATATTGAAAATAAATACATACACTTTATCTTCTACTGCACATAATCAAAAAATAAAAAATAAGAAATACAAAACGATGGAGTATAACCATCAATATAGCAGTACAGGAGAAATATTATATATATATATATATATACAGGGTGGGCGGAAAGTAGCTCCCTATTTTGGATTGGTAAAAAAATACGTATATTATCCATTTATTTCAGAAGAAATAATATGAAAAGGTAGGCATACATGGTAGGTTTTCTCTAAAATTCAATGTGGGCTCCAACTCTTTCCACCAGCTTCTGGAGCCGCCCAGGAATGGCGTCCACTGACTTTAGCAGGAACTCCGGCGGGATGGAGGACATGTCTTCCCGAATTCGGTCCTCCAGTTCTTCCAATGTCCTCGGTTTGGTGCGGTAGACTTCTTCCTTGCAATGAAGGGGAGGGGGGAATGTTGTAAGAGCAACAAGAGGTTATGCAACTTGGAGGCGGAGTTATCCCCCAAGAGAAAGAGAGGAGGAGAGAGAGGAAGAGAGGTGTTCGCCTGGCAGGAGCCAAGCGCATATTAAGACTTCAGCCGAGCGCTCGCTGGCTTATAAGGTGTAAATCCGCCAGTTGGCTTAGAAGGCGTAAATGGCTTGTACAGGTTGAGTTGCCAGATTGCGCTATTTATTTAACTAATGCATATATTATTGACAGTTGGCTTAGAAATCTGTCAGTTGGCTTAGAAGGCGTAAATGGCTTGTATAGGTTGAGTTGCCAGATAGCGCTATTTATTTAAGTGAAGCATATATTCTTGACGGTTGGCTTAGAAATCCGTCAGTTGGTTTAGAAGGCGTAACCAGCCATTTGGTATAATTAAATAATAATATCGTTTACAACCAAGAGAATTAAATAAAACACCATTACATCATTCTGTTTATTTAGACGAATTATTGGAACCAGAAATATATAGAAAATAAATACATAATGGAATATATATATGATCAAAAATAAAAAATAAAATAAAAAATAATAATAGTATAAGAAATATGAATGAGGAATATGTATATAATAAAATAAAAAATAAAAATATAACCATCAATATAACAGTACACGAGAAATATATATACACAATTATGTTAATTAAATATATTGAAAATAAATACATACACTTTATCTTCTACTGCACATAATCAAAAAATAAAAAATAAGAAATACAAAACGATGGAGTATAACCATCAATATAGCAGTACAGGAGAAATATATATATATATATATATATATATACACTGTATATATATATATATATATATGTATATATATACAGGGGTTGGACAAAATAATATGAACACCTTGATAAATGGCGGTTTTTATTCTTAATATGGAGTTGGTCCTCCTTTAGCGGCAATAACAGCTGCAATGCGTCGGGGAATTGATTCATACAGCGTTTGGACAGTGGCTAGAGGAATCCTGAGCCATTCTTCGAGCAAACCCTGCTCCAGTTCCTCCAAAGACGCCGGCGGTGGGAATCGGCTTCTGACCTGCTGCTCCAACTGACACCACAGATGCTCGATAATGTTAAGATCCGGGGATTGTGGAGGCCAATCCAAGCGTTCTACTTCACTAACATGCTCTTCAAACCAGTTTTTAACGACCCCAGCGGTGTGGATTGGTGCATTATCATCCTGGAAGACGGCGCCGCCATTGAGAAACAGCGTTTGGACCATGGGATGGACCTGGTTAACCCTACCATGCAGTACTACAGCTGGGCCAAGAGTATTCCACGATATTGCTGCCCAAACCATCACAGATCCGCCTCCATGCTTAACGGTTGGGGTCAGGCAGTCGGGGTCATAAGCATCTTTAGGCTGTCTCTAGACGTAAACTCGACCGGAACATGGAAATAGCGTAAAGGAGGATTCGTCGGAGTAGACTACATTCTTCCACCGGTCCATTGACCAATTCTTATGGTCATTACACCATTTTCTGCGCTGCTCAATGTTGATGTGCGAAAGGAAGGGTTTGGCAATTGCAGCCCTCCCATGGTATCCAGCTCCATGGAGCTCGCGACGTACAGTTCTGGTCGATACCGGGCTTGCAAGATGCTGGTTAAGCTCTGCAGTCACTTTTGGAGCTGTGGTCTTATGGTTCTTTGTCACAATGCGCTTTAGCACTCGGCGGTCTCGATCACACAGCTTCTTCTTGCGTCCACTATTGCATTTGTCGGTGCTTGTCTTTCCATGGTTTTGGTATGCAGCCATGACCATAGAGACAGTTCCTCTGGATACATTGAACATCTGAGCGGTTTTCGTCACCGATGCACCAGCCATCCGCGCTCCGACAATTTGCCCTCTTTGGAAGTCTGACAGGTCTTTCATAACTGCTAATTCATAATTCACTCAGATCTGTAAAAACAACGTAAGGGTTATAACATGACGTATACACTCTCTGTTACGCATTTAAATAGGTTTGCCAGTCATTTGACCGTTTACTTTGTGTCTGAGCAGTCCGTAAAATTAACCGGTGAAATCGGCGGGTGTTCATATTATTTTGTCTAACCCCTGTATATATATATATATATATATATATATATATATATATATATACACACAATTATGTTAAATAACTAAATATATTGAAAATTCATCAAAATACATTCACTTTGTTCTACTGCGCAAAACACTAAACTCACACGTAATCGAGTCTACAATCACATCATTATTGCTTTGTACTACGCAGTATACGCGGCTTAATATTATTTCACCGCTCAAGTGATAGGGAGAACTATACTCTATATAAATGACCTTAATATCGTTCAGTACTATTTTTGTGCCCACTTTACAATCGGATGGCAAGTTACCGTTAAATACGGCTAGAATACAATCAAAAGCACGCACAAAGAGGTCATCGTTAGCCACATCATTATTAAATACAAGTTTATAAACACTCCTTTCCAATCGAGGGTATATTTCTACCGACCCGAGCTTTTCAATCGTGAACTCTTCTTCACACTGCATAGCGGCGGTTGAAATAATCTTCTAAGTCGTTACGACAGCTGCTCATTATATAAAGAAAGTTCTTCAGGGTGAACGGTGTAGGTGAGCTCAGCCCTGTACCGATCAAGTGCTTTGTACCAAAGTTCATGATATTTCAAAGAGTCTAAACCTTTTAAATAAGCATCCAGCTCTAGATCATTCTCGCCTTGTTCAGTCCTACACTCGGTAAACCCATCGAGCAGAGCAGTGTATGCGTATTCAAAAACCGTATCAAAATAAAGCATATCCGTAACACGCGCGTCTAATATAGGCTTCAGCTTGCGGAATCCGACGATTTCAAACATTCCGTCGAGGATGAAACGGTTTCGCGTAGGGACAAGAGCGTTATTATCAGAAGGATTCTTCCACATCAGCCGTATATCAATGCATGGCCGATCGCTATTTATACACAACGTACAAACAACGGCATATGAGAGGGTGTCACTAATCTGCTCTCTTCTTGTACCTACACCTGCAGGAATTTTATAACGATCCTCACTCCACTTCTCAACTACCACGAAGATTCTATTCATCTCCTCAACACTTAAATAAACAACATTCCGTTTGTTTGTTTGTCTACAAGTCGTTTCCAGTACATAGTTAATGGCACCGGTTTTACGCCTGAACACGCGCAGCGACTTCGTCATGGACACATCGTACACGGCGTTGAGAATGCTGCTCAAAGGAAGTTCCATCGTATTCGAGGAGCGCACGTCCAGTCGGTTCAAGCTCTGAGATGACTATGAGCCACATACAACGGATCGGCTCGACGGGAGGAGTGAGTCACACCATAAGTTAATGAAACGTTTACGGCGCTGTTCCAACATGAATAATTGTATCCCATTATATTGGGTAGGTGTTTCGAGAAATTTTCCGATCATGAAGTAATACCGGTTTTAATGTTTTATCACTCCCACTCCCCAGAATACACATCAGACATTTTTGCATAGGGGGATTTTCACGAACTAAACACATTTTATTCACACTCCGGCGCACTATTTGAGAAAAACATATGCCCATATTTTTCCTTTTGGTTTAACAATCGATACTCGTCTCTTAAGTCTGTTAAAAACTCACACAGGTCATTAGCCACAACCTCACTACAAACCTCGTCATGATATATATTAATATAGTGGTAAAAATACTTAAGATTCTCCATGATGACAAGATTTACATTCTCAGTCACAGGTACGAGTACTCGGTATGATGCAACATGACATAATATCGCTTGTCATACCACTCATCAACAAGACTCACTATCCATATCCGTTGCTTCTCTTCTGCACGTGTTGTTTCTTCTACTTCACGATATATGTAAGCTTGTATAAAGTTTAGTCCTGCAACATAGTTCAATACATCACTTGTACCACGAAATCCTACAATGCTCTCGCCAGAATAGCTGTAGAGTATTTGTGCCTCTTGCTCCTTCGCACGATTCAATGTAGCCTTAAAAGTATCAAAAGAGGGTGGAATAGGGAGTTTTTCAGTATCCACCACATCTTGGCACTTTGCCGAGTAGAACTTCATAAACGTCGAACACGCAATATTAAAGGTAGCCATTACTATTTTTTTTTTTGTCTACGCGGGAGAATACACGTCTGAGATCCAGGGCTTACTGCGATCAACTGAGCACGCAGGGAAGAGATATGCCCAGGTAGTAGCAGAAGTCACGTGATCAATCTTACAGTGGGAGGAGCTTAGAACTTTCTCCTGTACACACGCTGGGTGGAGCTTAGAATTTTCTCCTGTGTAAACACACGCACACACACACACACACACACACACACACACACACAAAGGAGAAAGTGAAACGCTAATTGAAACACGATTTATTTAATAAACGAAATATTCAAGGTGTATATATTTACAAATACGTGTAATAAATAAGTTAACAATAGACATATCAAAGATTATGGTATACAAAAGGTACGGTATCATAGGTATCAGGCACCTGGTAACATTTCCTATAGGTGTTACGGCACACCTTTGTACCCCTAAGTTCTTTCACGCCCCCTCAGCTTCTACGCCCGAAAATTGTGGGTACCTACAGTTAGTTAGGGCTGCCGGTCGCCCTCATCATCATCCAAGCACACTTGATCCTTCAACGAATCAAAGTTAACGACCCGCCGATTCGCCTGGTTGAGCGTGATACCCTTCGCCTTCACGATATAAGCACACCGAACAAAAAATTAGTCACCCCTAATAGCACCGATAGTAGGAAGTTCAAGGTCACACAGAGGGCGCTGATGTAGCATTGGTAAGTGACAAGTAGCGGTGACGTAGCACACAGGATCAGATCTGTTTCGTGAGGTGGTGAAGAACAAAGTGTGTGTTGGATATAGTCTGCAAAATGGGTCGTGAGGCAGACGTTACTCAGTGGCAAAAAGGAGCCATCGTGTTTGGCAGAGCCCACGGACTCAAAATGTCTGAAGTAGCCCAATTTGTTGGTGTGTCAACGCGTACTGTCCAGCGAGTTTACAAAGAGTGGTGTAGTTCGCAATCAACTGACAATCGACGGCGTAACTGTGGCCGGAAAACAATTTTCGACAATAGGGGCCGCCGCCATGTTTCTCGTCTAGTAACTGCAAATCGTTTTCAAACCAGAGAACAATTGCTCCAAGAAACCAATGAGGTTCTCCAGCGACCAATTTCCGAACGGACATTGCGACGAGAACTGCATGCGATGGACATCTGGAGCAGGGTACCACGGAAGAGGCCGCTGTTAACAGCAAGTCACAAATTGGCACGTTATAAATGGGCTCAGAGGCACAAAAACTGGACTGCGGCAGATTGGAAACGTGTAATTTGGTCCGATGAGTCCCGTTTTTGTTTGTTCTCCAATGATGGGAGGCGACGAGTACATCGCAGGTCCAATGAAGCCTTTAATCCTGAATGCGTCGAAGGTGTTGTTCAGGCTGGAAACAGAAAGTGAAGCGAAGGAATAGACACCCACGGACTCTGGCGGAACTTCGGGACCGGCTGATGAACGAGTGGCAGCAAATCGATGTTCAGTACATGCACAACCTCGTAGAGTCTCTGCCTCGCCGGATTCGTGCGGTTATCAAGGCCAGAGGCGCCGTCACAAGTTATTAGGTACATTCTGAGAGGGGTGACTAATTTTTTGTTCGGTGTGCTTATTTCATATCCTCCCCCACCCTCATCCGTACCCTATACGTTTTTGGCCCTGTTGAGACAAAAGAGTCAGCGTATGCGATGTCTCCATACTCATCCTTCATCTCATCAGTCAACTCTCCGAGGAATTCACCAATAGGAGGCATGTATTCACCCTCCCTCTCTGTGAATATCTGTATCTGTATCGGCGTACAAAACCCTCCGCCCAAGAGAATGCAATAGGCCCCAAAGTTTGATGCGTGCGTAGTCCGTTGTGAGGCTGGCTACAGGTATGTTTGTAACCCGTGAGGTATCTGTGGCCAATTCGGTATTGTTGTACTTTATTATGTAAGTACTGTATTACCTACATTCACGATCTCCATGACCTCTTTATCGGGAGCGTTGGCATAATCCCAGACTTCACTATAACTTTGTGGGATCTAGGACAATTGCGTCCTGGTCAAATGCGTCCCGGACAAATGCGTCCCGGTCATTGGCGTCCCTGGACAATTGCGTCCCGGACAATTGCGTCCCGGACAATTGCGCACTTCTCCAACTACTATATGAAGTTTATTTATTAGAGAAGTGAATAGAAAGTTAGTATCCGAATTTCAATAATACTTTTTATTTTAACCTATTAAACTTGTTATATGTTCATAAGTTCTGTTCGAAACTGTTTTCTAAAACTTTATCCATCATCAGCAACATCATTGTCAAATTTTATGGGTTATGTCCACTAAAGATAAAGTTAGTTTCGTTAGTTTTAACGAAAACATCACAACTTAACCTAACTAATCGTCAAGGGCATACAGTTGGCCTAACTGGGCATTCAATTAATCTAACCAGGCATTATATCCCATACAAAATTACAATAACAAACATACTTGTCCCTCGTCATTGGCGTCCCTGAACAATTGCGTAGGTGAAGTCACAATGAACTTTCTATTCACTTCTCTAATAAATAAACTTCATATAGTAGTTGGGGAAGTGCGCAATTGTCCGGGACGCAATAAAACCGGACGCAATTGTCCAGGGACGCCAATGACCGGGACGCATTTGTCCGGGACGCACTTGGCCAGGACGCAATTGTCCTGTCACCAACTTTGTGCCAAATGAACGTTCCCTTTACCGGTATTCTGTGCAAATTTTCCCCAAAGACTGTTTAGACACAACTTTGCACGAAAGCGCTTGCCAGGGTTCTTTACAACTTAGGAACGGTCAAGCTGTATACCTTCACGGTCACGTAACGTTGAATATAGGCCGATTTTTCATCTTCGGTATCAACTCCTCGAGGATACCCTGATGCTTCGACCTTATCCTTCAAAAAAGCGTGTGTTTTGGCTCCTCTTGCGGGGTGAGACAAGGCTCCTTGCTCTCCCCTATGCTGTTTAATGTGTATATCGACTGATTAATTGCTTCACTTAATGAGGCATCAGTGGGATGTTGTATAGATAACACAAGGATAAATAACTTAGTTTATGCCGATGATATGGTGTTAATAAGTCCCTCTGTTAAAGGTCTGGATCGGCTACTAAAAGTCTGCGAAGTGTATTCGCAGAAACATGATATTCTTTTTAATGTTACAAAAACGAAGGTTATGCACTTTCATCCTAAAAGCTGTAATCAGCCAGCTGATATAAGTTTTATAATGAATGGTGAAGTAATTGAGGAAGTACAAGAGTTTAAGTATTTGGGTCAAACTATTACCAGCTCCTTGAGTGATGACTCGGATATAAGAAAACAATCTCGAAGCCTGTGTGCTAAAGCGAGTATGATCATAAGGAACTTTCGATTCTGTATTACTTTCTGCAGTAATATATACGGACAGCAACTGTGGGTTAATTATAAAAAAGGTTCTGGCAGAACTCTAAATTTGCTGTGCAACAGGTCTTTTAGACTCTTACATAAATTACCCCCGAGACGCTCAGCTTCGCAAATGTTTGCTACCCGCAATGTCCCGAGCTTCCCGGAGGTAACAAGACGTGCTCAACACAGTCTAATGCAAAGAATTAAAAAATCAATCAAGCCAATCATCCAAGCTATCCATGAGTCTTGCCATTTATTCTCTAAGCTATGGACTTCTTGGTACGAAAAAGTCTGTCTGTAGCTCCACTTAACTTCGACATCACAGTATTATTTCTAATCAATTGTATATATTTCTATCCTTAATATATGAACTGTCATTGTATTAATAATATCTGTCATATGGACTATAGTCTGCCAATAAACCTTTTCATTTTCACTCATTTTCATTTCATTTTCATTTATATATGGCGTGAAAAGGTTGGGTAGCTTCTGAAACCTCCACACCTCATGTATGTTCAATATTCTGTAGCCATGGCGAAAAGCTAGATCCAGCTCTGAACTTGTATATACACCTCTGATCTTACGCTGGTTGGCTGTATGATTACATTCCCCATTGTTCTGCTCTGCGCACTTCAAGCACAAGGGAAACATGAGCTTGTGATCGATAACGACGGGTAAGATCGGCATCCATAAATCGCGTAGGGGGAGCACATCTACGAAAGAAAGGCCGAAATAGTACCCGTTCAAATTTGCTGAGAACAACTCTATGGTGGGCAGATCAGGTCCCACCAGTTTCTCAGGTGCACCCACGGGGTACAAATTGTTCTTCACGTAGGGATATAAAGAACAGAAGTCGTAGTAATGGAGTTTCACGCCCTCCGTAGGCGGAAAGTATAGCTTGAAGGGATTTGTACGCCCTCCGAACAAGCTATCACCGCATTTGAGAGGATCCAGCACCATTGAACGTTTGATCGTGTTTATTTCTTCACGGTACTGTCCATCTGTTTCCATCCGTGCATCATACTCATGCTCCCACAAGACTTTGTGAGTGAACTGGGAGCCTATAAGTTGATCGCGGGTGCGGGTCCACGCAAGACTGTCGGCAGGAGATCTACTGTGGATATCTCCTACGATTCCACACTCAGGACGGGGGCATCCGTGCCACCAGCAACCGTTAAAGGAGTACACAGTCTTCTCACCAGTGGCACGGTTTTCACTTAGACCATCAACCCAAAAAACACGACCATTAACCTTAATGGGTACTTCACCCGTGTTGCGGGCATGCTTTATGTATACACCTGTCTGCTGCTGTAGGTGTATGAGCCAGTAAATAGCCTTGTGCCCATAACTGCGGGGATTGTTTCTGTGGATAAAGGCTAAGATATCTTTAGGCATGAAGTTATTCTTGAACACCGTAAAACATAATGAGGCGATCGTGGTTGCGACTTGCAACGGATCGCACTTCAAACGACCTATGTACATCCTTCTAAATGCCTGGAAACATACTCTAAGCACGCGTACATCATTCACGCAATAACGCTCACATTCATCAGCTATATTATAAGGATTACATTCATTAAAACTGTTGTAGTATCGGTCAAAATCTTCACGTTCATTTGTACTCATACTACATTCATAGTTAAAGTATTGTTTGGGGGGAGGTAGTCCTACGTAACTTCAAGTTTCGTTAGTGAGGAATGTGTAAGGGAAATATCCTTTTGAAACTTCAGCAGCTACGCCCATCACCTTGGGTAGCTTTGCTAATTTACAAGGTGTGAATAATAAAGTGTCTTTAAACTGTACATTACCTTTTATTTGCATCTGTATTAGTTTGTTGCCTCTTTTCAAGGGATCACCTGTAAATATCTCAGATGACTCGTGCTCAAGCAACTCCTTATAAAGGAACTGTATCAAATTTTGCCCCGTTATGGGCGAGAATATACACAGTTATTTTTTTGAACTTGTCCGCTAACCTGACAATATAGGACACAAAGAGTTTCACAGGGCTATCGTGGGCATTCGTTTTAAAAACGTTTGTCCGTTTACCACATTTGTGATACTCATCACACTCGATCTCCATACACTCATCACAGATAGTCTGGCTTACAAGTAAATGTGGAATAACCTCTTTGGTTTCAGCATTCGTATATATTTCTATATCGTAGGACACAGTTATACAAGGGCTATTTTTAGGCTTTGCGTCTTTCATATAACATACATGCTTTACTCCAACAGCCTTATATTTCTCATGGCATGTAGAACAGTGAATTTCATCACATTTATGCTTGAAATTCCCCCAATTATTCATCATATGAAACATACCACATTCACAGATTCTCATTTTCCTGCACGTGCCAATTGATTTATGGAGCTCAAAACAGTTATTATTGAAAAATGTGCGTCTACACACATCACAATCCCTCTTCTCAGCTTCAACTACACGGAGTTCACATTTGGAGCTTTTACACTGCTCACATACAATGTGGCAATCTTTACAATGTTTCACTATATCATCCGCAAACTCGATACATCCCTTTCACAAATCATGATGTCGTCCATATAACTCGCGTAAAAGTCCCTTATATTACGAACGGGTAGATATGTTGTTCCTGACAGCCCTAAAATAAGTAGGGGTCTTGTACGATCTCTCACACTGCTTTAAAAACATACACAGTCCTACGACGATCATCCATTCCAAATACAACTATACGAGCATTCAGTTTCTGTTCTACCCTTCTCATCTCTTCAGGACCCATATTACAGTCAAATTCAAGTTTACAGTCTACAGCTAGTTTACGGGCACGCTCCACTACCGTAGGCAACGAAATGTTTTTGACCCGTGTATTTAGTACAGCAAACGTACGGGCCAAGACTACTGCTATAAAGCCGCAACCACGATCGGCGTTTATATGCCGTCTATAAATAGCCTGAGAATTGAAGTTAAGAGTATAAGGTGTGGCACTATGACCCGCAACACGGAATACACGGTCAATATTTACCGTGAAGTTGTCCATATTGAAGGCTATACTACTTTGAGAGGCCTGCATTATACGGCCTAATATATACTCTATATCTTCAGCTGACAAGCGTCTGAACGGTATTACTACCCAAAAATCATCTACATCTCCGTCATCTGACCCGAATCCGAAGGACAGCCTCGTCCTGACTTCACGTTCGTCGCGGTTCTGAAGGGCAAACTCTACAATACGTTCAACTATGCGCCGTAGTCCGTGTCCAGCACCATTGCTATACATGGATCTAGGATCAACCCTGACTATATACCGATTTCTAGTCAAGGCTAGGGTGGGGTTAGCGATGCGCACCAACTCGAGTGTTATGCCAGCCTCATCAGAACGAGAAGTTGCTGTGGAGGATGTACCCGGAATTAAAAAGGAATAATGGGGTATATTTGAGGAATGTACTATTGTGGGGGTTGTGTCGTAAGACGTATAGAGGGTTGAGGCTCTATTACTGGGGGTCTAACAACCGGCACAATCCTGGCACGCTTTATACCTGACGTCGTGGGCTCTTCATCATGCCGCCGCTTTGAATTGGCGCGTGCTACAGGTATCGCTGGTGAGGGTTCGTCAACGGGGATGGATTCTGTGATCACAACTACACTGTCGTCGGGGTCATCTGTAATATCGATGATGGAGTGCTGTACCTCATCGTCATTAACGGTTTTGTGGGAGAAGAGTAAACAAGACAGTAGAATATAAGTCATCACATAAATATTTATTATATTTTGTAAATGACACACTCAGGAATGTGACGTGTTAGAAATGGATTCTGTAGAAAAATTCAGGTTCAAGAGCCTATCCACATGTATTATATCTGGACCTACAGGATGTGGTAAAACTGTGTTTATGCTTAAAATCATTAAAGAAAAGGGAGAGATGTTCTCAAAATTTGTGCGTAAAGTTATATGGTGCTATTCGACGTATCAATCAGTGTTCAACGAGTACCAAGATGATATTTTGTTCCACAAAGGTGTATATGACGTTAATTCGTTA
This sequence comes from Bathynomus jamesi, assembly GCA_023014485.1. Classification (NCBI taxonomy): domain Eukaryota; kingdom Metazoa; phylum Arthropoda; class Malacostraca; order Isopoda; family Cirolanidae; genus Bathynomus; species Bathynomus jamesi. The sequence goes on along the minus strand of JAJOZX010000099.1, from coordinate 136,255 downwards.
AAGGGAAATGAACATACAGTCATTATAATTGAAGATCTCATGTTGGAGATGGCTAAAACGTTTGCCGAGACATTTACAGTATTCTCCCACCATCTTAACATACTGTAAGTGTGTTCTTCATCAATCAGAATCTATTTTTAAAAAATAGATACATGCGCGCTGTGTCGTTAAATACACAATATCTAGTCTTATTCGCGCAACGTAGAGATGTATCACAAATTGGGGTATTAGCCAATCAAATGTTCCCGAATCAGCGTAAGGAGTTTTTGGAAGTTTATAAAGAAGCTACAAGCACGCGTTACGGATATTTGCTTTGTGACCATCCGCGAAACACGTTTAGGGCGCTTCTGCGAACGAATATATTTCCAAACGAACCTGAAACGGTGTATATTCCATAATGACAAAGAGGCTAAAGAAATACCATGAATTAATAAAAATCTATGATCGACTGCCCCGGGCAATGCAGCAGATGTTTGCTAAAAAAATCGACTCTGACTTTTTAAAATGCATCTGTGAAATCTGTCTTAACGATATAAATTGCAATGTATCAGTGAAACCACCTCAGAAGGCTCGCCTACGCCGTTACAAGAACATAATACGTGCACTCGCTCGTAAAAGTCAAACTGTAGGGAAGAATAAACGAATTATTGTACAAAGAGGAGGGTCATTCCTCCCCATCTTATTTTCAGTTTTGGGTCCTTTACTAACCCACACGAGGTGTATGCTTCACTGCAAAGTAAAAGCCGTAAAAGCAGGCTTAAAAGAATGGAAAGCGAATTGTTAACCCTATTAAACAGTGAAAAAACACCTGATGAGAAAAGAATCTTATACCAAGAAGCTCTGCAGAAATTTCTTCACGTGTACGAAAATTATAAGAACCCGACAGAGATTCCCTTGGTTATTAGGCACAGCACGGGGAACTATGGACATGATGACATAGGACCTGTGTCCGACGATAGAGCTGACCAACCAAAGATTAATGGGTCGGCCACACAACATATCGAGCATGTATTAAAAAGCACCCTCCCACATACATTGAGAAATAAAGGTTTAAGTCTTTATAATCTATTGAATGATGACCCCGCCATACAATGGACCGATACAGGTGAGATCATTTTGAAAGGAGAAAAGGTACAGGGATCGAATATCGTAGACATCGTCCATGATCTGGTGAGAAAGTGGGATAGGCCCTCACCATCAGGATGGAAGCATATTAAAGCAAGACTACAACAAATAAATGTCCCCAAAACAATGATAGGAAATCTGAATAGGTTAAAAGACTTGGAACATGCGTCGCACGTGACACAATTGAAGACGCCATCACCCCCGGCGGTAACACCTCTGAAGAGGAGAAAGAAGAGGTTAAACAACGTTCAACCCTACCCACGTGCCTCTAAAATACGCAAATGGCTAACATATTAAGAAGGCGTTATTATTGCATTTCTAACCCAGCCTCCTACGGAGGCGTAGATAGACTGTACAGAAGTGTTTACGGAGTAGGAAAAAAAGATGTTGAGATTTTTGCAGGAGCAAGACGCTCATATACTTTATAAGCCTGTGAGAAAAGGTTTAAAACAGCCAAGACAACGGCTGCTTCGATTGACTCTCTTTGGCAAGCAGATTTAACAGACATGCAAAGATATTCAGTGTATAACGATGGTTACCGCTACATTCTATTCAAAGTAGATGTATTCCCTAGATATCTGTGGCTAATTCCTCTGAAAAATAAATCACCTCAAACAGTTGCTAAAGCCACCAAAACGCTGATGTTGAAAGAAAACAGGGTTCCTGGCTATTTTTGTACGGATATGAGGAAGGAATGTATAGGCCGTGCTTTTCAGAGCATGTTGACAGAGTTTAATATCAGCTATTACACTACCAATTCTATACATAAGGCTTCTTTAGCCGAAAGAGTTCAACTTACCATAAAGGAACGCAAGCACCGCTATTTTACACATAAAAACACATACAGATTTCTAGACATTCTGGAATCATTGGCCTCATCCTACAACCGCTCACACCATCGCACGATTGGGACAACGCCTAACGAAGTTTTAGAAAGAGGTACGTGCCTAGAGGTGAGAAGAGATGGAACACTATCACCACCACACTCTGCGCGTTTCAAAATCAATGATTATGTAAGGCTGTCGCGTTCGGGAAATAAATTCGCGAAGGGATTTGAGCGAGGATGGACAAGTGAGATTTTTAAAGTTAGAGCTATGAGACCTAAAGGTGAGATAATGCTGCATTACGTTGAAGATTTGAATGGGGAAGAAATCGCAGGAGGCTTTTACCGCGAGGAGTTGCAGAAAGTGGCATTTAATTTAGGAAAAAATGTGTTTAAAATTGAGAGAATTTTAGGAAGCAAAGGTTCAGGAAAGAGAAAAATGTACCTGGTGAAATGGCTACGGTGCCCAGAAAGCTTCAACACCTATATAAAAGCTGATGCAATAATGAAGCTTAAATAGTATGCAACATGGCTCCTAACCACTTCTACGTCACACTCCCGTCCTCCTCGTCCCTGTCTGTACACCCTAACAACACACTAGCCAACTTTGTAACAGAACTCCATGGACCCATTGAATTGGGTCGTGATTCGTATGAGGTGGGGATATTTGAAATTCAGCTGGACACCCTCTTTTTAAATATTGATTATAAAGATACCGTTTTTACGATTCTTAGAGACATTGATCAGCGTGAAAAAGCCGGTGTAACTCGGGATGAAACTATACGTATCGCCCGGAGTAAGGTTGCACGGTATTACAGTACAGTAGTAACACTAGGTCCGGGCCGTTGTTGTTCGGATGAGGATGTTGTGAGAGACTTAAACGTAAGTTTAAAAAACTCAAATCTTACGAATGATTTAATATACGAAATCGTAAACAAAGGAAACCCTGCACATACTCTAATCCTAAAATCAAAGGCTAACAGAAATATTAAAGACCAAAGAGTGTTCAAAATTATGACCTAGGGGCGATATCGATCAACCTTCCAAAGAGACACATTTCACGAGGTACAACATGTCTTGTCCAGCCTAATGTATCAGATGAAATTGGAGAAATTAGTTGCTGGCTATACATCCCCAGACATGTGCTATATTTACAGCAATATAGTGGAGCACCAGTTTGTTGGGGATACCCAGGCACGCCTGCTGCGCATTGCTCACATTCCCAACCATAGAGGAAGGAGTTTGAGTATTACATATGACGGACTCTATTATGTGAATGTCGCAACTAATCTAATAACCAATCTCTCAATATGTATAAGAACGATTGAGGGAAAAATTTTCCCATTCGGTGATGGGAGCTTAACAGTGAAGCTGCACTTTCGACGCACTGAGTTATAATGGACAGAAAGCCTTTCACAGTCTATCGAGGGGTGAGATACCAGGGTGGTAGTGGACTTGGATCCATTTTTTCTACCATACTATGTACGACTATCCCTTTGCTGAAGAGGGGTGCCAGATACCTCGGAAGGAAAGCGCTACAGACATATTGGCTGGGGCTAAACCTAAAGAAGCTCTAGAAAAACACTTAAAGCTACACGGGACGAAATCGTCAAAGATGCAAAGAGAAAAATGCGAGGTGGTGGGAAGAAGACGATGACTGTCCGGAAGAAGGGATTACCATCACGTGGCATTAAACAGAAAAGGATATCAAAAAGGAAGTGTTCTAAGCGAATGAAACCTATGGTTGACCATTTTTTTTACTGATATAAGCTAAGGACATTGATCTCATGAATCACAGTTTGTTTACTACTTGTCGAGAGAGGAGGCACTATTTCTAACTCGTCATGGCACGCTTCATCCATCGGTGTAGTTCACAATGTTGTAAAGCGGAGCTCTCCCTCTTTGACATGCCCCCAACTCAAGTTTCTATTGAACACAGTGACTTTATTACAATTAACCCTTTAAACACAATTAGTTCCCCGAGTGACCCTATAGAATTCGTGATGCCCAGCTCAGGCCCTTACTTTTTTGATCCAAGCTGTGTGCACATGTAAGCTAAACTACGAATAGCCCATTCTGATGGAACGGACTGCGATGACAAATATGCTGTATACCCTGAAACAAACTTTCTGTACTCCATATTCAACCAGTGTGACGTATATTTAAATCAGGTCAACATATCGGCAGGCACGGGGTACTATCACCTACGAGCCTATCTGGAAAATGTCCTCAAGTTTTCCAAAGAACAGAAGGATACCATACCTTTTTAAGTGCCGAGGGATATTATCAAGCTAGAGACGAAAGTAGTATAAAGGACAAATTTAAAAATTCTAAAAAGAAGATATACTAGTGTTTTAGACGCCTGCATAAAGATTTCACATTCCAGGAGAAGTTGCTTGTGAATAGTGTGGACATGAAAGTAAAGCTCACCCGCCGCGTACGGCGAGTGAAATTAAGTTCACCAAAACAAATAGAAATTAGAAAAATTTACTACACGCCACAGTAAAATACCCAATTAACAGAGTACAGATCAAACTATACACGGTGCCAGCAGGGTTGGAATGCAGGAACACAATTCGGTGAATGGAAAATATAAAAAGAATGCCTTTAAATTCGAGAATTTCTGCCTTAAAAATATAACTCTATACGTTAATGGCATTGCGTTGGGAGGAACATTGGATACGGACTATTCATCAGACGCTGTGTTACCGCTTTGCACGAGAGCATATAGTAATCTGTCCCATATTGCAGGTGATTGTGATGAGCTCGGGATTGGGATAACGCAGAAAGAATTCATTGATCAATTTAACCTTTATCCGTTTGACATCACACCTAACTTATCTGCCAGCTTAAATACACACTTAAGTCCACAACAGAGTGGAAACATCTCAGTCAGATTGGAATTCGCCAAGCCGTTAGTCGCACCTGTTAGTGTACTAGTATACCTCGAGTCACAAGCCCTAATAGAATTAGACAGGTTTATGGGCGTCATCACTGACTTTTAAAATGGATGCGAATACACTTCACAGAGTAATGAATAGTGAACGAATCACACGTTCCAAATTTATCGGTGTGTTTGCGAAGAATGAAACATTGAATTTGCCAACTACGCGAGATTGCGGTAGTCTTATTGTGAACACAGATGTCATTGGTAATGAAGGGATTCATTGGTTTGCAATCTATTTTAAAAATAGGGACCGCATGTACTATTTTCATTCACTCGGCACTCAACACTGGAGTGACCCTATTATTGTAAAATTTCTCGATCAGTTGCATATCCCCGAAGTTGTGTGAAATCCCTTCCGGCTACAAGGATATTTTAGTAATACTTGTGGGATGTACTGCCTTTCATTTCTCATGCATATGTCACGTGGTAAAGAATGTATAAATTTGTAAAAAGTATTCGACCCGTGTCACACTCAACAAAACGACGAAATGGTATGCGGGCAAATAAAATGCCGTTTACCGATTGTGCGTACTCGTTGTATAGTATGATATTTTGTTCGTGTGTATATACATATATATATATATATATATATATATATATATATATATATATATATATATATGTATTTGTAACCAGTAATTGTATATTCTATAGTTTAAGATGGTTATTGTACTAAAAACATGATTTCTTTCATTTAATAAATTGATGAAAATACATTGTGTCTTCTTCCCCAAAAAAAAGATCGAAACAAAAAAAATACATTATTTCGTTAATGATGTGACAATCGTTGGGTTGACTACTCGGTAAATCTTCTACCTCCGTATTCAGGTCCATGACATGGGTTTCTTCAAAACGAAAAGATTGTATAACACGTGTCAAATCCTCATCGGACCTTAAAGGAGAAAGAATAATTCATTATTTCATACTGATTCTTTTTTAATAAAAACCCAAAACATATGCAGAGTATACATATAGTAAGAGTATTACAATGTGAAGATATCTTTGAACCGCTCAGAGAAGTTCCTTTAAGAGATAATTCCGAATAACATTTATTACGGAATTTATAAAATTATTTAAAACATGCAAAAGATTGCTATACAAAAAAATTCAATGAATCAAAACAGGACTTAGCATAATTGCAAACGAATCTATAATTGCAGATATCTAAATGATGCATTTTTAGTGATGAGATGAATTGCTACAACCATCCATATATATGATGAAATAATCCACAACAGTGCTCTTTCTGACAGGCACATTAAAAAAGTTCGCGAATAATTGGCTACAAAAAATAAAATTACAGGCACTTACATTTCTACGGCAGTCCCTTGCGTCGGATCGTAAGGAGCGTCATTGCAAATATCATCAACGGTTTGCGTTTGAAATAATCCATCCCGGTCAGCCGCGTTAAAAATATTAATTGTGGATAACGCCACAATGTCACCATCTTGATATAAATCCAGTGAACTGTAAAATTCTTGATTAATGGCGGAGGGAATGTTTATTCACTGGTGAAAATAATTACTCTGACTCCCAACTGAAAATATTTCCTTTTATATGCTTGATCCCCAAGCACCACCCCAAAAGACTAATAGGCGGTTCGTAAGTTTAATGATTGGTTGTCAATGTAACTGGGCCGGGCTATAAAATTGTGTACCAATCGTAACACCTATATTACGGGTCCATGCTTTGGACTTCCTGATTGGTCGACTAATGGTGTCGACTAATGGTGTCTTTATATTCTCTCCGTAGATTTAATACTCATATCGTGTATTATCACTTGCAGTCTCTACCGCGACAATATTTGCATTTGCGCCCATACTTTTCTCGGTTTTCCCATTTTAGAACCCACCCTTTTATGCAATATCCCTCATCCTTTTGCAACATTGATCAATATTTGCCATCTCAATCCGACAATATTTTACATTATTAATTTTTGAGGTCATACTATTTGATCCTCTATTTTCCCATTTTGGATAGGATAGGGAGATGGACAACTTGAGCGGCTGCAAGTCGTTATAGGAATATCTTCATCAGAGCTGCTCAGCTCAGTACCACAGAAACAAAATTAGCGCCGCTACTCTTCATAATCCTGACATAGATCATTACCAGAGACAGCACAGTAACATCCGATGACACAAAGATCATTAGAAAATAAGAAATCTAGGTCTCTACAAGCAGAATGTTTTTGTGCATAATTATTTTTTGCGGTCATACTATTCTCAGCTTTCCCAAGATTACTGACTTGTGGATTTGGTTATATATATATGTGTGTGTGTGTGTGTGTGTGTGTGTGTTAATTGCCACTTACAGTCTCTACTACGATGGTTTCAAATATTTGCAAAATATATGTTTCCGGTCATACTAGTCGATCCTCAACTTTGATTAATGTACTGTTGCATAAGCCTTGCAACATTGATGTTGCATAACCCCCTCCCCTTCAGCATATAATCCCTACCCCCCTTTGTTGCATAAACCCTTTGCAACATCTTGCAGTATTTATCAATATTACATTGCAACATTCCTGCACTGGTCCATTTTGAGCCCATACTACTGTCCCCAAACAGAAAAGACCCAAATTGAGAAAACAAAACAGCTGACGCTGAGGGCTCAAGACTGTTGGAATTTGCAGATGATAATCTGTTATGTCAGTAGATTAACGGTCCTAGCAGGGGTAGTAGTAAACTAGATCTCATATTCACGAACGACGATGACTTAGTCCCTAACCTGAATTTTGGTGAAACTTTGAGTAACAGTGACCACAAGTTGATTAGGTTTGACTTCAGCGTTCCAATTAGTACTCGAGAAAAGACGCACAAAAAGTTGGATTTCTCTAGAGCAAATTTTGAAAGTTTCCAAAGTAGTTTAGACCAGTGATGTAGGACTCGAAACCGGTCTCGGTCTCAAGACCTTTTTTTCTGGTCTCGACTAAATCACTGTGATGTTCCTCAGGTGCAATGAACACTTATCTTGGTGCTATTATAGTATGCGGTTAACCTACGATTCGGCGGTCTACCTTTTAATTATAGCTTCTTATCTTGTTTACTAATTGCTTGTTTACATCCCAATGTCAATCGCCCTTGACGATTGTTTAGGTTTAGTCATGATATTTTTGTTAGTTTTAACGAAAACATCATGACTAAACCTAACCAATCGTAGGTAGACCGCATACTATAGTAGCACCCTTATCTTGTTTTAAGTCGGCAATTAACTGCTAAAAAATGTCACAGACTATGAATCTGTTAACAAATTATGAGTAAATTTTGCACTTGTCACTTGATAACCTCTTTAGAATCTTTATTCCTGAATGTGAAATACAGAGCTTAGGAATTAGGCATTACACAATAGTGAATACGTGAAATAAGTGCATATGGTTTCGGTTTCGGTTTCGGTCTCGGTCGCTTAGGTCTCGGTCTCGTTCTCGGCCATGGTGATCTCGACTACATCACTAAACACTCTTGAAGTTCTAACAAGTGAAGCTGTCAATGTCACCTGGAGCTCATATAGAAATTAATTTAGAATATTACAGGACACTTTCGTACCCACTAAAATAGTTTTCTCTTTGTTAACCAAGACGCCGAAATGAGTTTAACAATAAAATTAGCAATGCTATTATTGAAATGAATTGAACTGAATTGAATAACCTTTATTAATTTATAAAATAAATACAGTACAGTACTTTTACAATAACATAAATAACATAAATACGATAGCTGAACTATTTATTTAATTTAATTTGGCCCATAAGCTTCAGGCTTTCTTTATGGAAAGAAATAGAGCCTACACACTACTTAAGTCACATTCCAACCTGAATAATTAAAAAATTATACAAACCTACGTCAGAGGGTTAAATTTTTAATTAGATCAGCTAAACGTGATGAAGAAAGCCAATTAAAAATTCTGTAGGTCCCCTGAAAGATAGAAATGGCATACTGAAATTCAGTGATATAGATATAGCTGAAAAGTTAAACGAGTTCTTCGTTTCAGTTTTCACGGAAAAAGACAACTGAAGTACCAATTCCCCAGATTACGTATCCCTTAGAGACCGTAATTTTTACGAGGGATAAGGTGCAGCAAGTAATTGACAATATCAATAAGTACAAATCACCCGGTCCTGAATTATTTCTCCTAATGGTATTAGAAAAGGTTAACAACAATATTGTTGGTGATTTAGTAAGTATATTCAAACTGTCATTCGAATTTGGGAAAGTTCCAACCGACTGAAAATTAGCAAATGTAACATCAATCTTTGAAAAGAATGAGAGACAAAATTCTTGTATCATAATTACCGTCAGATCAGTTTAACGTCAGCTGTCGGCAAGCTGTTGAAATCCATTATTACAGAATGTAGCCTACTGTGTATCACCCGCAATCAAAATTTAATATTTTATTCTCAACGTAGATTCAGACAACATAGATCTTGTCAAACAAATCTGTTAGAACTTTTCCATATCATATTATAGTGGCCTACGTGTCGGCTCACTATAATAAGTAAATAAAATAAAATGGTTTGAGGTCACTAATTTGGCCTTTGAACTAAATAAACAATATTCAGTAAAGAGATAGAAATGACTTTGTGGGTTTTCGTTTAATTAGAAAAATAAATGAATTATTTGTTCACAATTAATTATACTGAATTTGTGCAGTATTAGGATCACCCACCTACAAGTACCCCTAACCAATATACAGGTGATCTATTATTAATTATAACATTGTTTGTTTCTGGAATAGTATTTACTATTTACTAATAGATCAACTGTACGCCCTTGATAATTGGTTAGGTTAAGTCGTGATATTTTCGACGGAAATATTGTGTTAGGTTAGGAACGTGCCACAAAGGAGCATCAACAGCGTTTGAAGAACCTATGTGTGGACTATGTGAATGAGAAGAAGACCTTGGAGGAATTTCTGAATGGTGTAGGTCACAGCATTAGGTGGAAGTAAAATGAACTTTAAATGAACCTTAACACTTAATGAACTTTTTAATATTGTGCTTTATTTGTTTGATTTCCCCTACATATGGTATGATGTTCCGTTTATAATGTTAATTTTTATGGTTGTGTAAATAATTTTGCACTCCTGTAAAATAGTGAGCTACAAATTTATAATGCAAGTGTTAATGTGTGCTACTGTACTGTATAATACTTATAAAGCTGACTTTGCCTAGATAAGGCATGATGATCCTTTTATAATGTAATTTTTTTATGGTTGTGTAAATATTAGCGTTAATGTGTGCTACTGTATAATACTTATAATGCCTTCCTTATTGCAGTCTTATGATATAATAAATGTAATATTTTACATGTCAGAGAAGTGTTCAGAAACTGCAAATAATAAAGAATAAAAATAATTATTAAAAAATTCTTATTATTATTTTTCCTAGGGGCTTTTGTCCTAGGGGCTTTTGTCCTACATACAACCTACAAGTATTGGATCACCTGAAGATCAGGGCCCTCAGCCTTCTTTAGTTAGCTTTATAAGGCTAACTAACGAAAATATCACGACCTAACCTAACCAATCGTCAAGGGCGTACAGTTGACCTAACGATTCGTTAGGTTAGGTCGTGATATTTTCGTTAGTTAGTCTTATAAAGCTAACTAAAGAAGGCTGGGGGCCCTGATCTTCAGGTGATCCGAATTAAGTGAACACAGTAATGAAAAGAAACACTAATTTAGGTAATGAGATATACGGTATTGAACACACAATAATAAGTAATTAAACCAATAATAACTGAGGTAATGAAAGTACGATATTAGTACAGTAAACAGATTAGGTCTAAACTGCGGTCGTTAATGCGTGAGTAGCTCGAACGGTATTGAGGACACTTTGAAGATAGTCTATTAGGTAAGGCTGTGAGTATATTGAATTTGTAGGCTATGCAGAAGTAGTTTAACACGATGGAATAAACGGTAGGCCAAATGGTACTACTTGCCTTTCCCGATCCCGACGTATATTCCAACTAAAATAACTTTTCCAGGTCCCGACATATATTTAACGCAAACCTACAATTGTGAGTAATACGTATTCAGTGAATGAAACTATTCATTCTAACTTCTTTCGAATCTTGTGGGTTACAACCCATCATTTTTGACAACAATTAAAACTAACGAAAATATCACGACTTAACCTAACCAACTGTCAATGTGTACAGTTGACCGGATCACCTGAAGATCAGGGCCCCCATGTATTCTTGTTTTTTGCTTTACAGTACCAAATATAATAATAAATTAAATTGAATGCCCGGTTAGGCCAACTGTACGCCCTTGACGATTGGTTAGGTTAAGTCATGATATTTTCGTTAGTTTTAACGAAGATATCATTTGGTAATTGAAGCTGGGGGCCCTGATCTTCAGGTGATCCAGTTGACCTAAACGGGCATTCAATTAACCTAACTAGTAGAAGTAGTTAATTAACCTAACTAGTAGAAGTAGGAGGAGGTTAATTGAATGCCCGGTTAGGTCAACTGTACGCCTTGACGATTGGTTAGGTTAAGTCGTGATGTTTTCGTTAGTTTTAATTGTTGTCAAAAATGATGGGTTATAGCCCACAAGATCCTTATATAAATATATGTTGCTGAAGTTAATTTATGGTTAGATAGATAGAATATAATAGATAGATAGAATAACCTTTATTAACAATAATAAAATAAATACATTTTTTCAATTTACAATGACATGAATAATTGTGAAGCTCGACTATTTATTTTATTTAATTTGGCCCCGAAGCTTTAGGCTTTACTGGGCTCTTATTAAAAATAAGCAGCTAGTTGTTATTAATTAATAATAATAAATAAGTAAATAAGTATTATTAATAGTTAAAACATGTATTACAATATTAAACAATATTAATGGACAATATTAAACAATATTAGTGGATATTAATCCTAGATTTTTGTTACTATACCATTATTAATCGGGATTTCAACTTGGTTTTAAACAAATTTATATTCACAATATTTTTTATATCGGCATGCAAGTCATTCCATAGTTTCAATCCAATGAAAATGGGTAGTTTTTGAGATGAAGACAATCTAAATTGAGGTATAACAAGCTTTGATCTATTTCTGGTCTGATACTAGTGGATTTCTTGATGAGTTACAAAATATCTATTTACCCATTGCAAATTAATGATTTTGTTCTTACACTTGTAAATAAAAATAAAATGTGCCAGTTTGGTTATATCGTTGAGCTTTAGTAGGTTTAGCTCTTTAAACAATGCACTAGAGTGATCAAGGAAATCAGCATCAGATAATAACCTTATTGCTCGTTTTTGGATGACAAAGATACCATTTAATGCGTTGTTAGCGGAGTTTCCCCAAACAAGGGTGAAGTATGTTACATAAGGAAGAACAAGAGTATGATAAAGAGTCAATAAAACTTGTTTAGGGACCCGGAAAAGTAAGTAGTACCGGCCAAATAAGCTGGTAGGCTACTTGAGGTTTACAGAGCTGGGATTTTGATGAGGAAGACAACTCTGAAGACGGAAGGACCTACAAGCCAGACTGCGTGATGAGATCTTGGTGAAAGGAACATGTAGTTTAGCAGGTCGAAATAGGTGAATGTTGAGTGAGGTGAAAGGGACCGGATGGTGCCAGTTGCATCTTGCAGAAGTGATGTTGCTTCCAGAAGGATGGCGATAGTAGTGGGCCTCAACGGAAATGATTAACCCATTAGTGCCCAACGTCAATTTACTGATTTTGTCCTGGCAAAACCCAGACGATTTTATTCAGTCACGGAAAAGACTTCCGGGCGCTAATGGGTTAACTTCGTATATATATACTTGAATGGATTTTTGAAGGACGGCGGGCCGCTCTCCAACAAAGGCTGGAGAGCGGATGGAGGCCTGAGCAGTGAGCAGTGAAGGACGATCGAGAGCGAATGAGGTCGACCTGAAATGGATTCGCGCTTATATAGGCTCTGATGACGCGTAGTTTTCGCGAGCATTTTGGATAACCTCCTTGTTTACTTTCACACCATCTAAGACGTTTTGGCGCCGACATTTTGGCGCTGGACGTTTTGGCGCCGCCGTTTGGGCGCGGAGCCGGTTTGGCGCCGCCGTTAATTAGTATTAAGTATTAAACAGTAATACTTGGTTATTAACCTGAAGTGCTGTCTGTCTTTTCAGATAAGTTGTGTTGTTGCCCTTAATAGCATAAATGTCTGAAAATATATCAAGTAAGAAAGGGAAACAGAAGTTTTCACATAATGGATATTTGTATGTGTTTGATAAATGTAGCAAACGCGACCCTTCGTTACTTTTTTGGCGGTGCGAGCAAAAGAGTCAGTGTATTATAAGGTGTGTATATAATATGGGTACTTTTCCGTTATCTGCCCCATTGACGATTGGTTAGGTTCAGTCATCATATTTTCGTTAAAACTAACAAAAATATCACAACTTAACCTAACCAATCGTCAAGGGCGTACAGTTGACCTAACCGGGCAGTGACGATTGGTTAGGTTAAGTTGTGATATTTTTGTTAGTTTTAACGAAAATATGATGACTGAACCTAACCAATCGTCAATGGGGCAGATAACGGAAAAGTACCCATATTATATACACACCTTATAATACACTGACTCTTTTGCTCGCACCGCCAAAAAAGTAACGAAGGGTCGCGCTTGCTACATTTATCAAACACATACAAATATCCATTATGTGAAAACTTCTGTTTCCCTTTCTTACTTGATATATTTTCAGACATTTATGCTATTAAGGGCAACAACACAACTTATCTGAAAAGACAGACAGCACTTCAGGTTAATAACCAAGTATTACTACTTAATACTAATTAATGGCGGCGCCAAACCGGCTCCGCGCCAAAACGTCGGCGCCAAAACGTCCCATTCCGCGACCTGAAGTGGATTCGCGCTTATATAGGCTCTGATGACGCGTAGTTTTCGCGAGCATTTTGGATAACCTCCTTGTTTACTTTCACAAGCCGCATGAGAGAGGCGAGGCAAGGAATTTCCGGTCGGCCTCTACACATATTATTCCATATTATATTGTATACGACACAACTAGAGTAATAGATGTAGTTTATCTCGACTTTCAAAAAACTTTTGACAAAGTCCCTCATGCCAGATTGATGATTGAAGTTAGAGGACTAGGAATTACCGGACTCGTTTCCAACTGGATTGAAGACTTGTTAAGCGATATAAAGCAGAGAATGGTGATAAATGGAGTGGCTTCGGAGTGGGACCCCGTCACCAGTGGGGTTCTACAGGGGTTCCGTTCTGGATTCTTTACTTCTTATCATCTATATTAACGATATAGATGTTGGACTCCTGAGTACAATTTCTAAATTTGCTGACGATACCAAATTAGGAAATAGTGTAAGTAATGACGAGTGCGTAAAAACGCTTCAAAATGGTTTTGATTCGTTGGGTGAATGGTCTGGTACTTGGCAGATACCATTCAACTTGAACAAATGTAAGCTAATGCATATACTGCAGGTTACAAATACCTGAAGCTCGATTACTCTCTTGGGAAGGAACTAGACTGAGACTGGTCTAAAGAAAGTCTTAGGAGTTTATAGCAGTAATAATCTCAAACCGTCAAAACACGGTACAGAATCGAAAAGAGGGCCTTAAAAATATTAGGTTATATTAAAAGACAGTTCCAATTTATTAGGGGCACTCAATATATTTTGCCACACCCTTTTTTCTTAGCTAAATAATAGGCCATGGGGCTGAAATGTCTTTTGGTCTGTACGTTTCAGCTTTCTGCGCTTCACATAACCGGATTTTTCCAGTTTGAACCTCCAATTTAAACGCCCTTGTATAAAACCGATGGTTAACGCACTTCCGAAAATAGCGTCTGACAGTGATGTGCGTCGTAAACAGAGAGCTGTTATCGAGTTCTTAACCGCAGAGAAGGAAACAGTTGGAAATATTCACAAACGTCTACAAAACGTTTATGGAGATGCTGTTGTTGATCGAAGCACAGTTGGACGCTGGTCTACACGTGTGAGATCATCGGAGAGAGGGAGAACCAGCCTCGATGATGAGCCACGCAGCGGTCGCCCGGTATCGGCTGTGACATCTCACATTTTGCAACGTGCTAACGGCATCATTCGATTAAATCGGCGCGTCACATACAAGGAGCTATCACTGGAGCTAGAAATTAGTGAAGGAAGTGTGAATACGATAATTCAGCACCTGGGATACTCAAAAGTGTGTTCACGGTTTGTTCCTCGCCAACTGACCGAAGATCACAAAGTCCAAAGAAAAGAAATTGCTTCTGAGTCGTTCATTCGATACGAGACAGAAGGGGATGACTTCCTTTCACGATTTGTGACTGCGTATGAGACTTGGGTACACCACTTTGAACCTGAAACAAAACGCTAATCCATGGAGTGGCGTCACGCAGACTCCCCACGCAAGAAAAAGTTCAAATTGGCTCAGTCTGCAGGAAAGGTTATGGACACCATCTTCTAGGACATGAAAGGGGTGATTGTGGTGGACATTATGAAGAAAGGACAAACAATCAACTCAGAGGCATATATTGCTACCAGTGGCGTGCGGTGATTTTTCGTCAAGGGAAAGCAATTCAAGCAAAAACAACAAAGATTATATAAAAAAAATAAAACTTTAAAATACTCGTATATAATAAAAACAAAACACATATAATCATCTACTTACTTTACTTATAGGTTAATTCTATTCTTCTTTCTTTTTTATTAAATATATCTATTATTTCTTCGTAAAAGGCATCGGTTTTCATATCCTTAAGAAGCTTTTTCTCAATTGAGATTAAAGCTAAACTTGCAAGCCTTTCTTACCCTTGCGCATTTCTAGCGTAGTTACGTATTCGCTTTAAATGAGAGAATGACAGCAGACAGCACGTAAAGTTGCCAGATATTTCAAGAAAATTAACTAAGATCTGGACAGCGATTTCTAAATTGCTTCCTTTTTGACATAGGGAAGGATAAAATAACGATAAATATATATTCTTTTTCGCTTAACATGGCCATGGAATTTTTTAGTAGAAAAACTATATATCAAACTACTTGTATTCAATAAATACTACATTATTAAACATAAAATGAGTTTTTAGAATGGAAAGAAACAATTTGTAACAGTAAAAAAAAAGCGAAAGTCATTGGGAAAAAGGATGCATTTCGTCAATTGTTGTCCAACTCGAGATTTTTTGCGTCGGCTTTCTTAAAGGTTTTTGCACGAACGGCAACCAATGTATATACTATGTATCCACCTGATTACCAATCAAATGCTATAAATAGTATAATAAAATGATTTTGTACAAATTATTAACACATATTGAACTGTTTAAACTTTAAAGTATAATACAGCATTTTCTTCTTTCTTTGAATAGGGAAGCATTGCTTCCCTTGCTTCCATGGACCGCACGCCACTGATTGCTACCCAACAGAGACTCCAGAGACGTATAAAGCGAGTTCGACCGGAGACAAAACTGGAAGACGTCCTTCTTTTGCACGATAACCGCACAACAGTTTGCAAACAAGAGAGGCCATCACAAAAATACGTTTGACTGTGTTACCCCACCCTCCATACAGCCCGGATCTGGCACCTTCAGACTTCCATTTGTTTGGGCCAATGAAGGATGCTATTCGTGGAAGAAAGTTTCAGGTTGTTGAGGAGGTTAAGAAGTGGCTCCAGCGGAACCCAGCGGACTTTTACCAGCAAGGAATAAAGGCACTTGTTTCGAGGTGGAGGAAAGCCGTAGAAAAGGATGGAGACTATATGGAAAAGTAAAAACTTGTAAAAAAGGTATGTAACTACTTGTGTACAAAATTTCTGGAACTTACAAGGAAACTTGGAAAGAAAAAAAAAGGTGGGGCAAAATATATTGAGTGGCCCTCGTAGAAACAAGGAGATTTGGGGACCATATGGGGATTTAATATCTCTTTACAATTCACTAGTTAAACCTCAACTTGAGTATTGTGTGCAGTTTTGGTCTCCGTTCCTTAGGAAGAATATAGAAAGGTTGGAAAGGATACAAGCAAGTGCCATAAAATTGATCCCTTCAGTGGGGCTTCAAAACTACGAACGTAGATTAGGGCACTTAAATCTGCTTATCTTAGAGGCCAAGAGGTTGTGCAGTCAGCTTATTCAAGTTTTCAAGATGCTCAGTGGAATAGACAAGGTACATTACAGGAATTTGTTCTCATTTAATACCAATCCGACAAGAAATAAAGGCTTTAAATTGGAACTAAAAACATTTAGTACCTCTATCTGCGGTAATTTCTCCTTATATAAAATAGTTAATATCTGGAACCAACTTCCGTCGGAGGTTGTTTCAAGCCAAAGTGTAACTATGTTTAAAAATAGGTTGAACAAAGTTCTGAGTACACTCAGGGTTTAAGACTGTCCCTACATGTAGCATAATTTAAGAATCGATTAGATAAGTATTTTGAAAATATTCGTAGTATTATAACTTAGTCCTACAGGAGTTTGTTTAAACATTTACACCTATACAGTACTTAGCCTCCCACTTTAGAGAGATGTATTTCGTAGGAATATATAATTCCCTCTCGAACGAAAAACAAAAAACAAAAGATGTACGGCATGGATTAGGTAAGGTGGAGTTGCATTCCTGCCGTCACTATCTATTTTTCTCTTCTTTCTCATGGGTGGCTGTGTGCACGTGGCGGTGAGGGTGTGGAAAATCTGATTTTCGTTTTCAACTCCCGCTTCAATCCTTTTCCTACAGAACCATTTCATCACTTTGTCGGCGTGATGGCTTGGTGTGTACATGGGTGTAGACATGGCGAGTTTGACCTTTACCTCTCTCTTAATCCTTTGGAGCTAACCTGGAGTGGGCCGTGGGGTTTTTGTAGGCCTGATACCTTGGTAAATGGAGCTGTAAATATTTTGTATAAAATCAAAACCATATAGTCGAGGTTTTTGTGACGATACCATGTGGTTGATGTGCGATCGGCACAAGTATATTATTGGTTAGTTTATAAACGGGTGCTATCTAGTATACGATTTCTATGTATTCAGAGGGTAATTGTAGAGCCAGCTTATGTATTCTCTTTCCTGTAAAATTTCCATGGCTACTTTTCGAGGGTCAAAGTATTTTTTCAACCTTTTTCCGAACCCGCCTTTGGCAGGGAGGGAGCGGAAGGCGTGGGGAGAGAGCCTTATGCTTTTTTACTCAGTTTTCTACTACTGCTAGAATAATTAAAAAATGCATTTGTTTAAAAAAATGGGGTCTTTTCGGTTTTAGGTCCGGCATTGGATTTTTTTCATGGTTTTTGGTATAGACGTAGATTTTTGCGCTGATTCCATTTCTGCAATCCGTTTCTTGGAGAAATAAACACGAAAAAAGTTATGGCCCAAAACTTGTATTCAAATATCCACCTATACTTAACCTAACCTAACCTACCCTACCCTACCCTAACTTACCCAAACCTAACCTAACCTAAACTACTTCTGTTTGTATATTCATGTTTTTTCATATTTTTCAGAATTCATATCGTGCACTATATCGGAAATAAATTTGAAGTGGTTGTTTAGGAATTTGGACAGCGAGAAAGATGCTGTTACGTTCTTTCAAGATAACGATGTGATTCCACGCCAAAAACTGTGTAAGAAGAAGGATGACATGACGCTGTCCTACCGCGGGAATAACGGCAACGTCATGTGGCGCTGCATGAAACGGTCGTGCGACCAGCAGGTCTCGGTGCGGACTGAAACATGGCTCGAAGATTCCAAGCTTCCGCTGAAGAAAGTGGCTCTGTTTTGTTATTGCTGGTGATATGAATACACCAGCATCGAGTTCTGTGAGCGCGAGCTTGGCATCAATCACGAAACGATCGTCGACTACAACAACTGTGTCTGGAAACCTGTAAACGTAATAAACTTGCACATAACTTTTTTCGTGTTTATTTCGCCAAGAAACGGATTGCGGAAATGGAATCAGCGTAAAAATCTACGTCTATACCAAAAATATGAAAAAAATCCAATGCCGGACCTAAAACCGAAAAGATCCAAAAAATGCACTCTCATCCTCGTGACTCCTCGTAACTCTTTGTTCAAAGTTCAATTCGTGTCTAACTCGAATCACATTATATGTACAGTCAGTTACAAAAGTCGTAATACGTTGGACCACGAGGCGGTAAGCTTTGCATGGTATCTTCGTTACAGACTGTATATGTACACATTACTTCTCCGTTCTACGTTACCCGTATCAGTTACGCTAATTCATAACGATTGCCATTATATTTGATAGATACTTAGAATTTAATTGGTATAGAAATAGTTCGCAATGAAGCCTTTTGCAATTATTCAATAGTACACAGATGCAAATACTCAAATATATGAGTAAACACTCTCTCTCTCTCTCTCTCTCTCTGTATATATATATATATATATATATATATCGACAGGTTCCTATGTATAAAGTCCCCTGATCAGCGATGTGCAGCTGGCTGTGAAGGCAAGATGCGAGTGGAACTCTCATCAAATCCCCCAAGAATGAGGCGGGATGCGCCAGAGGGACCGAACACATGTCGACCCTGAATAGTTAGTTGTTCGAAGCTGTCAAAAGTATGAAATGTATATATTAAACAGTAAAACAAGTGCAAATTAAAAACATCATTCTGTAGATCTTCCGCTAAATGCTTTCATCATCATCATCAGAGTCTTAGTTATATATATATATATATATATATATATACACAAACTCAGAATGGTTCCCTGAGAACATTATATGTTAAACACAGACCGTGCATGGAACAAGGAACTCTTCTTGGAAAATTAAATCCACTATAGTCCGAATAAGTAATGGTAAATGACAAATACCATAGTTTTTTTCCTTTTTCATGATTTTCGCCCGACGTGGGCAACGGGTCTCTCGCAAAGAGATCCCATAAATATAGCTTCCCTCACCAGCTATCTGCAAGGCAGACAGGATCCAGCTTTGGGACGTGGATCTAGGGTTTAAAGCAAACCTAGATCCCTACACTCAGAACCTCTATATAAGTAAAAGACTCGTTGCATTCACGTCGTGTTGAATAAATCAAAGAAAAAGGGGGTAACTATTGTATTTTTAGCCAAAAAAACCAAAACTTAAACCTCAACCGGGACATTGAGCGTCCACTTTTCAAGGCACGAAACACGTCCGTTTAGTTTGTGTATACTAAACGGACGTGTTTCGTGCCTTGAAAAGTGGACGCTCAATGTCCCGGTTGAGGTTTAAGTTTTGGTTTTTTTGGCTAAAAATACAATAGTTACCCCCTTTTTCTTTGATTTATTCAACACGACGTGAATGCAACGAGTCTTTTACTTATATAGAGGTTCTGAGTGTAGGGATCTAGGTTTGCTTTAAACCCTAGATCCACGTCCCAAAGCTGGATCCTGTCTGCCTTGCAGATAGCTGGTGAGGGAAGCTATATTTATGGGATCTCTTTGCGAGAGACCCGTTGCCCACGTCGGGCTAAAATCATGAAAAAGGAAAAAAACTATGGTATTTGTCATTTACCATTACTTATTCGGACTATAGTGGATTTAATTTTCCCAGAAGAGTTCCTTGTTCCATGCACGGTCTGTGTTTAACATATATATATATATAATTTCATTTCGCTTCTTTTATGTAAAACGTTCAAAAAAAGGTGATCGAGTTTTCCACCAGGACGAGTGAATGGGACTCGAGACGTTTCTTGCTCATCTTAAAACCTCTTCACAATTCGTCTCATTTTTAATTATAAATCTGTCGATAAAAAACTGTTTCCTTTCTTTCAAATTCCGAGTATTGATTTCGCTTTTATCGACAACATACCTTTATCAATGAACATGCTCTTCAGTGCTGAACGTCTGTGATATATATATATATATAATATATATATATATATATATATATATATATAATGTAAAGAACGACGCTTGTGTAGAAGAGCGTCCGCACAAAATGAGGAGAAAGAACGAACAAATTGGATGATCCCGAGTTTGATTCGTAGGAGGAGCCTTATTTTTCATTTGTTCGTTCTTTCTCCTCATCTTGTGCGGACACTCTTCTACACAAGCGTCATTCTTTACATTAATTATACTGTGTATTTTTTGTAGTTAAATGTATATATGTACGGCTTGTGAAGGTGCCCCCTCAGGGCATTCGATTCCGCTCGTATGTAGGAGAATTACAACTCCTGACTGATTAGGGACCTTGGTGTAGTGGTTAGCATGTCCGACCGGCAATTGATGATTCCGGGTTCGATTCCTGGGAGGTGCCTCATTTTTCATTTGTTCGTTCTTTCTCCTCATCTTGTGCGGACGCTCTTCTACACAAGCGTCATTCTTTACATAATTATACTCTGTGTTGTTTGCGGTTAAAATGTGTGTATATATATATATATATATATATATATATATATGTATCTATATAAAATTCTTTTTTTTTAACAAATGTTCAGGATCGACCTGTATTCGACCCCTTTGCAGCATCCTGCCTCTTTCTGGGAGGATTTTTGCATATATGTTACGGCCATTTTGCTAAATTGGCCATTTTGCAAAAAGATCGGCCTTTTTGTAAAAGAACCAAAAAGCCGGCCTTTTTGCATAATGACATTAAATGTCAGGCAACTTTGCAAACAGCCCGGCACATTGGCCATTTTGTAAAATGGCTGGTTATCCACCCGGCCATTTTGCGAAAAGGTAGAACTTCAGTTAAGAGATTCAATCCAGTTCGATTGAAATTATTCAACTTATTGAAATTTAAATTATTGAATGCCCTGTTAGGTTAACTGTCCGCCCTTGACGATTTGTTAAGTCGTGATATTTTCGTTAAACAACGAAAATATCACAATTTAATCTAACCAGTTGTCAAGGGGGGACATTTGACCTAACCGGACATTCAATTAACCTAACAAGGCATTCAGTTGACCTAACCGGCCATTCACTGTCCAGTTCAGTGTGAAGTTCTGCCGTTTCGCAAAATGGCCGACAGCATTACCAGTCATATTTCAAAATAGTCAATATGCCGGCCTGTTTGCAAAGTGGCCTGGCATTTAATGCCATTATGCAAAAAGGCCGGCTTTTTGGTCCTTTGGCAAAAAGGCCGATCTTTTTGCAAAACGGGCTACGTCGTAGCCAATGTCGTAACACCGCTTCCCGTTGATCAGCGAAGTTAAGCGATATTGGGTCTGGGTAGTAGTTGGATGGGAGACCGTCCTCCGTGTCCAGATTATGTAGCGACTCGTGGTTCGGATCCCACGTAGAGCTGTAGGTCCTCTCCGTCATATGACCTTAGATATTGCGAAGGAGGTTAAACAACCCCAATCATTATTATTATTATTTAGCAAAACGGCCGATTTCGCAAAAAGGCCGTAACATATATATATTCGATTCAGGTTCGAATTCCGGTGACGGCAGGCGGCGCGCAGCTCACCCAGCTGTTCATCTTTCCATAGAGTAAAATTGTTTGTTTGATAAATGGGTACCCTCGGTAGCCTAGTGGTTAAGACGCTGGGTTGCTGATCGGGAGGTCGTGAGATCGAATCTGGGTGAGGACTTTATTCATTTCTGACCACCCGTGGTGGGTCGTGGTTCGGTTTCCACGTCAAGTTGACCTTCGTCAGAATGAACAGTTCGGGCGGAAGCAAAACCAAGGTTAACCAAAGTTATATATACTCATATATACTCGCTGAAAGGATGTGCGCTTTTGTTTAATTTTATGTGTATTAGTTTCACTGAATGTAGATGAGGTTGAGTAGATGAGTAGATGAGTGTTGTATATAATTTCATTAACAAAATAAATTAAGTAAACAAAATGAACGTCTTTTGTACCAGAGTGAAACAAGACCTTCAGAATACCATTTAAATTCATGGAAAAATCTGTAGCGGAAAAGAAGCTTTTTTCCTTAAAGTAAATAGTTGGGAGAGGCAACGTTATTATTATTATTATTATTATTATTACTATAATAATAATAGTTTGTATTCCATTCATATTTACTTGTTCCATTACACGTACTCTTAAAAAAAATTTTTTTTATTAAAACCTTAAAAAAAAATTATAATTGTCTTTCTTTTTGTAAAAAATGCGATGTAGATCCTCCAATTTTTTTGTTGAAGCACCATACAAATTTTATGCCAACAAGATTAACATTCATTTTTTTATCATGAAAGGGGACCATATATATATATATATATACACATTTGTGCGTGTGTGTGTGTGTGTGTGCGTGCGTGCGTATGTACGTGTGTTCAGGTGTTTGAAGTTATAGAAGAGCAACGCTGAAAAAAAGAGAGGTTGGGAAGATGGAGAAGGGAGAAGGTTCGAAACATTAATTATAATTATAAGTAATACTGAAGACACGTAAACCTGTAATTAAACAAGAATCAAACACAAAATTGAACACATACACAAGACTGAAACAAAGCAAAGCGAGAGAGAGAGAGAGAGAGAGAGAGAGAGAGAGAGGCTATGGAGGTGGGGTAGAAGGAGGAGAATGTGAGTGAGGCTACATACAGCGAAAGTATTTTAAAGGAAATAGGGGTTGAACTCCCCTAAAATAAACTTTCCATTCCACAAAACCAACTAATCGAGAAGGTCCACATTGAAAGTTATACCTGGCGGTCCTTTGATTGTATACCTGTAATCAAGGTAATCAACAGGTGTGGACGACATCCCCTTTCTAAGTTTCGAAGATTCCGCATAAATGAGTTTCTATAAAAGCACCGTCAAAATGTGTAATGAACTTTTTTTTTTCTAAAATATTAATTAATTAATTTTCGTTAATTTTTGAAGTGATTTATTTTCATCAATTTAAATTTTAATATGAATTTAAGACTTATTTTAACGTTTATTGACTTTTTCGTTAAAAGTATTTCATGTTTGTGCAGACAGCTTTAATACTGAACAAATTTTTAAGTTTGAAAATTTAGGCCATATTTCTATTCTACGTTCTAACTTCTAACATATATTATTAATTTAAAGTATTTAAAAGATTTAAAAGATTTAAAACTACGCGGTAAAAAACTTGAAACATATTGCGAACACCCTTTTTCTTTAAGATTTGCGAAAAATGAAATAGCTTACGGGCAGAAGTCGTCTCGGGTACGTTTGTGTGCACGTTTAAAAATCGCTTAAATATACACTTTTAAACTGTACTTAATGTGGGTACGTATGAACCAAATTAAAGCAAAGAGCTCAGTGACACAGATGGCAGGTGGGGACGAACAGAATGATCACATCGAAATAAAAGTGATAATGACCACGATGAAATATGCAACCGGAGTAATAAATTCCTTTTCCGAAATGTTTTAGTAAAGGAAAATATTCTACAAAATAAGGGCATGATGTACATTAGTTGGTGCTACTACAGTATGCGGTCTACATACGATTGGTTAGATTTAGTCATGATATTTTCGTTAAAATTAACGAAAATATCATGACTAAACCTAAACAATCGTCAAGGGCGATTGACATTGGGATGTAAACGAGCAATTAGTACACTTGGTAGCTCAGTGGTTATGGTAGCGGACTCTGAGAAGGTGAGGTTCTGGTTCGCTCCCACCTGCTGGTTCTTGGGTTGGGTTGACTTGCCGCTTACCCTGTCACTGCTTAAGCTAAAGGTGACCCTCGAGGCATACTCACCCCCCAGATGGTGGGAAAATTAGTTTCCTGATTGCCATTATACTATGTTTACCAATACTATTCTTTTGACTGATTGAGTATACGAGAGAAACGAACGAATGGTGTGAGTGTTATGCACAATTTTTCCTTTCATTATACTTTTTCCAAGTGTCCTTTACCACTTCTTTCAAAACTGTTTTTTTCCATAATTGCCTGGTGGTAGGAGAACCTCACATGTCCTGTACCTCACTACCACTTCTATTTTGTTATGAATGTTTTACGCTTTAATAAGTAAAAGGACGGTATAAATATTTATTTCTTTTAAGAATTACTTTTCTCTCCCCATCTTTTTCTCTCACCAAATTTCCTTTCCCTTGAGCTAACCTAGAGTGGATCTTAGGTCTTTGTTAGCATGCAGTTCTTTAGTTGTATTTACATGCACAGTCCCCTGCAACAGTTCCGCTCTACTTTATCCGAGATGTGGAAGAAACGCAGTCTCCTTTCTCCCCCACCCTCACTCCCTCCCTCTCGTCCTCCCCCTCTCCCTCTCGTTATTCTCCCCTCCCTCTCGCTATTCCCCCCTCTCGTCCTTCCCCTCTCCTTTCGCTACACCAAAAGCGACGATATTATGAGATTCAAACCGTCTGCATGGAATCGCACTATACTGAAATTAATCATCATAATATAGATGAATACAACACTTATTTGTAAGTGTTAATATCGAATCACAACATGACAGAAAGTACTGCATCACGAATGATCCCAAAATTCGAAGGAGACTGTAATTCGGCGTGTCAGATTACGATTCGAACAGCACCTAATTTTAAACTGTAATTTGAACCCAGCGACGAAATATATTAAATAATATATATTAATATATATGTAACAATGAATAATTCTAACATTCATTTTTACATATAAAGTCCAAACTCGCGTGACACTCTAACTGTATATAAAATGCAAGTTTGGAAAAAATTTTGATTTTCTTTCTATTTTATTTCTGCTAAGTAATTGAGGAATTATTTCTTTTTTAAATTACCTAATCATTTTTTAGGTTAAGCTTAATCATGTAATCGTGTTAAATTCTGCAATGTTCAATTTTTTTATACATTCTCTCTTAGTTGTAAAAGATGAAGTCATAACTTGCCAAAACTCTAAATTAACATTTAATTTTAAATTTTAAGCATTTAATTTTGGCTCATGCATGTTTAATTTTAATCCAAAATAAAATGCATATTTCAGTTTCCATTTTTAGTTAACACAACAAATCATGATAACATCAGATCTGTCAATATGCTGTTTAAAAGAAAAATATGACTTCATCTTCAAATATCTTGCTTATCTGTCAGTTTGCTGCTACAGCCAAAATTTACCTTTATCTTCAAATATTTTGCCAAAAAAAAAATTCAGCCTATTGAGAATAAAAAACAAAACAGGTCAACATTAAATAATAATGATGTCACCAAATTATTAGGATGTAAACTCTTGTAATTTTTCAAATTATCATTCTGATTATTCTGATCTGACCTAGAGGCTGAAATATTTCCTGTAATATTTTAAAAGCAGTAAAATTCAGTCAGAGAATCTCTTTGTCTTCTCCTTTGAGCCCTGCTTTCTTCAGAGAACTTAGTTTTAAAATAGAATAAATAATTTCCCGATACGCTACAAGGAGAATCGGGGAACCATCAGATAATTTAGTAAGTTTTTACAGAATCCTCCGATCCACTACAAGAAGAAATCGAAGTGTAGTATAAGAGAAACTGCTGTACTGCGATTCCCTACACGGTACCCGCTACCCCAGTGTGAGAAAATCCGTTGCTGCCACCTAACCAGAAACCCCGTCAACCTCGAACCACCGAAGGCCATAGACGGAGAGTTAACATATATATTACAGGATAACTGCCCTGTTCATACTGCTAAGATCACCAGACAGTGGTTTCAGGAACAACGAAATGTCGAGCTGCTGAATGTCCTTCCAAGGGGTGTGACCTAAACCCCATTGAAAATGTGTGGGCCAGTGTGGTTAATGCTTGTGAGCTTGGGCAGGAGTGGACATCTCGGCACCTGCTGGAACACACCATGGAAAAGTGGGAACTTTTCCGCACGAACCCACAAGTCATCTACAATCACGTGGCATCTGTTCCAAACAAGCTACGAGAGGTCATTAATAATAATGGAGGATGGGCCAAGTATTGAGTAACTGTGTATAATAATGTTACGGTTGTGATGTAGTAAATATATACTTATTTACTCGGACAATTGTCAGTTCCTTATAATTTGAACATTATGTTTTGTATGTTAAGAAAATTTACTTGATTCATGTTTATTTTTGTAATAAAAAATTAAACTACGTTATCATTATCTCTCCATAGTTAGACCTTTTTCGGAATAATCATTTGTTGATGATGCATGGACTTTAAACAGAAATGTTATTGCCTGGAGGAAAAGTCGATACTACGGGGCTCCAATAAACCTTAGCCCCCCCCGCCCATGGCCTAAACCATTAGAGGTACAGTAAAACTAAACATACCTTACAAAAGAGAATTTAATCCTGCATTTAATGAAAAACAATTAAAACTTGGTGTTCCGCCCCATTGGCTTCCAAGACAACCTGAATTCGCTTTCGGTAGCTTGCCAAAAGTGACGTAAATAGATCTTGATCGTTACGCAAATTTGCTAAAACAGTTTCAATGTGTTGCGTCATTGTATCCTTCGAAAATCGATTTACTGCAGGTTCTTAAAACAAGAGACATTCAACCTTGTCCTTTATAACTGATCCAATGTGTTCACAGACATTCAGGTCAGGAGAATTTCCTGGCCATTCTTCATTTCCAAAGAAATCGATCTCATGGTTCCGCAACAACTGTTGAGTGGCTAATGCCTTAAAGCAGGGGGCCTTATCGTGCAGAAGTGTGACCTGATCGACATCCATAACATTGTTTGGGTTTCTTAGAAAAGGAATGACATGCTGGGATAGAATAATATCACGAAAATACTGTCCATTCCAACTCTGACCATTTGGCTTCAGCACCCACATGAGCTTCTTTGCAGTGAACAAAACAAACACACCAACACAGTCTGGACTTTTTAATAATTCGCGATAATGTTCATTGTCATCAATTTCATCTGGTGTTGTGGCCCAGTAATTTTATTACTTGCAATAAATAAAGAATTTTATATATTTTTATAATCACTAAAAACTATTTCGATACAAGTAAACATGTAAGCTGCAAATGGGGGGGCTAAGGTTTTTTGGAACCCCTTACAGCTTATCTCACACTTTAAATATAACATGGCCACACCAAAATCCTATGACTGAAAGTTTTTAAAGTATCCCACGTTTGTGAAATAACCTAACTACTCTATTCCCTAAATTTAGGAATAATGCATAAAATACATAGTCGTCCTAGCATTACCACCAAAACTACAGTGAACAAAATATTTATTCAGTCATTGGTTTTCCAAAAATAAAAGTATTACTATGGCAACACCTGAGAGGGGGGAGGAGGAGAGGGAGGGAGTGAGGGTGGGGGACTGGGGTTTTAGAGGGACTGCGCTGTTTTCTCATCTCGGAGAGGGTGGAGCGGAATTATTGCAGGCGACTGTACCATACATAGGATAGTTATGAAAAGTTTACCGTTCGTTTCGAAAAATTTAACAAATACGAAATTAGTTTATTTCCAACATATAATGTAAAACATTAAATGATTTGAGGAAAAAAAAAAAAAATTGAAAATGCAAAAGTTTTCGTACATTTACTTACAAAATTATTTAATACTTTGTGTGTCCACCTTTGGCTTGAATGACCTCAATGGTCCGTTTTGGGTATTTTTTTTACAAGGTTTGGACAGCTCTCAGTGGAAATTTTAGTATATTCTTCTGAAGAAAATTGTTGCAGTTCATTCAGATTTGAAGGGTTTCCATTGCGGACAGCTTTTTTTCAAATTAAACCATAAATTTCCGATTAAAGTGAGATTTGTGTTAGTGAATGGGCTACTCGAGAAGCTTGAAATTCTTTTGTTGAAGCCATTTCATGGTGTTCTTACTTTTATGTTTTGGATCATTACAGTATCTTCTTGTAGTACCCAATTGCGACCCATTCGCATCGCTCGAACTGAAAGCAATACATTTTCTTATAAAATTCTCTGATATTTCTTCGAATTCTAGATTCCAGTGATGACAACAAGCTTTCCTGGTCCCAAAGCACTAAAGCATCCCCAAAGAAGCAAACTACCACCACCATGCATAACAGTAGGAAGGATGGTTTTCTTCTTCGAGTGCAGTATTTGATTTTTACCAAACATAACCTTGCTCGTTCTCGAATAATTCAATTTTGGTCTCGTCTGTCCTGAGAACTTTCTCTCAGAATGCAAATTCATCATTTTGATGATCCTTGGCGTACTTTAAACGAGCTTCTTTGTGCGCTTTCCGTAGCAGGGGTTTTCTTCGTGCATCCCTTCCGTGGAGACTATTCTTTCTCAATGTAAGACGTACAGTGGAGGGATGAGCATTGATCTTAGTCTTAATGTTTGGCATATATCAGCCGCAGTCACTCGGGATTCGCAGCAACCATTCATTCAATCCTTCTAGATGCATGTTCTGAAATCTTGGAAGGTCGTCCACACCTTGGTAGAGTTTTGATTGTTCCAAAGCCTTTCCACTTCTTTATAACTGCAGCAACCGTCTTAAATGGAATTCAAAGTTCTTCTCCTATCTTCCTTTAACTTTTTCCAGACTCGTGTGCAGTAATAGCAGATCTCTTAAGATTTGTAGACAGCTCTTTACCACAACGACCCATTGCTTTCTAATAGCTTGTACAGTCATCCGTCTTCCATGAAGATTCACACAGAAAATTCTAGAATTCAGAATTGCCAACAATCTCTAATGAATAAACAGCCAAATGCTGATCAAATTGTTAAATTCTTTAAGCCTAATGTGGACACATAAAGTATTAAATAATTTTGTAAATAAATGTACGAAAACATTTGTATTTTCACTTTTTTTATTTTCCTCAAATTCTTTCATGTGTTTTATATTATATGTTGGGTTAAACTAAGTTTTTATTTGTTAAATTTTTCCAAACGAACGATAAATTTTTTATAATTATCCTATGCATGGTACAAAAGATAAAGACTAATCTAACCGAAATATTTCTCTGTACGAATACTTATGAGCATCATTGTATGTATATATGGGCATAGGACGCGCTTGATAACATATTTGTCCTACATATAGAATATGTATACTCTTATATATGGTACACACACGAGAATCAGTATTTTCCACTCACTTTAGAAATATGGTAAAAAATAAAGCTGAAGTCCCCTGAAAATCTTTTTAAGAAGACATTATCTTGATAAATTAATCCAATTTCAAATCGATTTGTGTGTTCTTATGATAATCCCGCCGCCATGTTGGATTTTTTTGTTTTTGTTTTACAGTATAACATTGTATAAGAACGTTAGACACATTTTGCGCATTAAAGAATGGATTAAACAACTGTGCTAAAAATCTTACGCTTTTTATTGAGTATAATCATTTTGAGTCGTTTGTATAAATTTTGAGTAAGCACTTACTGATGTTGAGTTATTCGGTATCTGACAGATACATAAATCACTTTACGCTATAAATAATATCTTCAAACCCGTACATACGTTACACTCTATATACATAAATATATATGACCCTGTGACATTCATTTTACACAAACGCAAAAGTGCTTTACGTCACAGCCATCTGCCCGCACCGTCAGTGAATGCTTTGTGGGCAGAATTGGTAATCTCTCCGCATCTGCAATTTGTCCCCGAAGGCCATTCATTTTTAGCATTCGATCTGGCGTCTTTAGGGGATAATGCGGCGGGTATAGGCCCAACTTCCTCCATAGCGTTTCCCCATTGTTAGTCTAACCGATTCGTCGCCTCGTTATTGTTCAAAGTCAATGATCTTGTTAGGGCAGAATCGATTTTTACTGAAATCACCGCGAGGATGAAAGGTTTTTCAACCCAAAATAAGGTTTAGTAGTAATTCTGAGTTGGTTTTGGAGTTTTCTTGGGGTAGAGGTTTGGGGTGATTTTATTTTTTTTTAGCAAGGGATGAGGAATGGTATACCACCGTATAATATTATGATAAGATAACTTGCTCATATATATATATATATATATGTTGCCTATTATAATACATATTTTAATATTATATTATCATTGTTTCCTTTGTACGTATTCTGTTTCTGTTACGATTTTTTTGCGAAATCGGTCTTTTTGCAAATTCTCCGGTCAGTTTGCAAAGAAACCAAAACAATAGTAATTTTACAAAGTGACCTTAAATGTTTGATAATTTTGCAAAAATACACAAAAATCGGTCAATTTGCAAAATCACCAATAATCTTGTCGGTGTATTTGTAAAATCTCTTGTTCTAATACTGTAGAACCTTCTAGCTCCTAACCTAAACTAACCAACAGACTGTTGGTTAAGTTAGGTTAGGTTAGGCTAGGTTAGGTTAGGAGCTAGAAGGTTTTACAGTATTAGAACAAGAGATTTTGCAAATAAACCGACAAGATTATTGGTGATTTTGCAAATTGACCGATTTTGGTGTTTTTGCAAAATGATCAAACATTTAAGGTCATTTTGTAAAATTACTATTGTTTTGGTTTCTTTGCAAATTGACCGGAGAATTTGCAAAGAAACTGATTTTGCAAAAGTACCGTAACATATATATATATATATATATATATATATGGTTAATATTAAGTATGACGGAGACCAGTTACAAAGAGCTCGTTGTCTGAAACTAGTGATGTGGGAAATAACTAACCAATGCAAAACGACCACCTAACCTAGTGTAATTTGATATCCGCGAAAGCAAATATACATGTATATACACTCCTAAAAAATGAGAAAAGGATTTCCTATGCCTTTTCTTCTCAATTTGCCATCCTGAATAACAAAAAAAAAATAAAAAAATTGCGTAATATTATCTTGGAAATGTATAGAAGCAATTTAAGAAATAAAATATTAATGTTTTATGTTGTGTCTCTGATGAACAAAAGGAATTATTAAATGCTAAATTTTATTTTGATTCATCAAAATATCTAATCAAAATAAGTAAAATCTACTTATTAATACTTAGTTTACAAGATTAGTTAAGTAACGTAATAATAGCGTTGTTTTCCTTGAGTTTTCATCAGTCATTTCTTTTTTTCGGATTTAAAATTTTGAAAGTGAATTGGTACAATTGCCACAAGTGATGAAAATGACAATAACAATGTTACTTTTTATACGTGTTAACCCTCCCTCACTCGAGGTAATGACGAGCATTTAATGCGCCTCGGTGGTGTAGTGGTTAGCGTCGCTGACTACGAATCCATCGGTCCCTGGATCGAGACCCGGTAACGGCAGGCGGCACACGGCAAAACCCAGTTGTTCATCCTTCCACGCAATAAAAGTGGTTGGTAGATAAATGGGTACCCTGGGTAGCCTAGTGGTTAAGACACTGGGCTGCTGGTGTGGTGTGCTTCGGATTCTACGTTAAACTGTAGGTCTAAGGTAGAGTGAAAAGCTTGATCTTCGTCAGAATGAACAATTCAGCGGAAGCAAACCAAAGGAAATTGAAACTCTCTGGAAACTCTCTGATCCAGCGCTGGGGTATCACAAATAAAATATTATGCATAATCCGCATGTGGGTTCGAACCCTGGTGGGGGCGAATTTTCATGTAAAATCGTGCGGATTCATGCATGATATTCAATATATATATATACGTACATATATATACACAGGGTGTCCCAAAAGTCCCTATCTATTTTGTTGAAATAGGCTGAATTTCAAAATAAATGTCACACTGACTTGAATACAGATGTATTTCTATACAAATTACAAGTATTACACCATTAAAATCTTTAATTAGTAGTTTCCACATGTGCTCCATCTATCTCTGCAAATCTCAAAGCGGTCAGCTGCATTGCGGAACACATTTCCGAGCATTTCAGGGGTTATTTTCTCAACTGCTTGCTTAATGCGATCTCGCAGATCTGGTAAATCTCGAATATTTCTGCGATAGACCTCTGATTTAATGAAACCCCAAGCAAAGAAATCCAAAGGGGTCAAATCCGGAGATCGCGCTGCCCAGGGCCTATTTCCCCCACGTCCAATCCAACGATTTGGAAAACGCTCGTTTAGGTATGTCTGAATAATTCTGGCATAATGACATGGTGCCCCATCCTGCTGAAAGACTACATTGTCGAGAATGCCATCTTCAAGAAGTTGAGGTTCTGAAATTAATTAAAAATTTAAAAATTTAAAAATAATTAAAATAGAAATCTAATGCATGTATTTGTCTAGAAAGGTGCATGCAATCATGTCATTAAAACATTCATTTGAAATTCAGCCTATTTCAACAAAATAGATAGGGACTTTTGGGACACCCTGTATATAGTATATATTACACGCAGACCGTGCATGGAACAAGGAAATCTTCTGGGAAAATTAAATTCACTATAGTTCAAATAAGAATGGTAACTGCACGGTTCTGTGCTTGGTCTGTGTGTAACAAAAAAGTTTCTCAGGGGACCATTCTGGCTTGTATCACATTAAACGGACGTGTTGCCTTAAAAAGTGGACGCTCAAATTCCCGGTTGAGGTTTAAGTTTGGGTTTTTGACTAAAAATACAATAGTTACCCTTTTATATTTGATGCATTCAATCCGACGTGAATGCAACGAGTTTCTTGCGAATATTGAGGTTCTGAATATACTGTAGTACGCTAGGCGCTTGAAACTCTAGATCCTATCCCAAAGCTGGATCGTATATGCTTGACAGATAGTTGGTGATGGAAGTTATATTTTATGGCCTCATGAAAAAGGAAAATGATAGTATTTGTCATTTACCATTACTTATTCGAACTATAGTGGATTTAATTTTTCGAGAAGAGTTCCTTGTTCAATGCACGGTCTATGTGTAACATAAAAGTTTCTCAGGGGATTATTCTGAGGTGTATTATATACATATTTATATATATATGTATATGTGTGTGTATAACCTTTGGTTAGCTTCCGCCCGAAATGTTCATTCTGACGAAGGTCAAGCTTTTCACTCCACCTTAGACCTACAGTTTAACGTGGAATCCGAACCACGCCCCATCAGCAGCCCAGCGTCTTAACCACTAGGCCACCTAAGGTACCCATTTATCTACCAACCACTTTCTTTATTGTGTGGAAGGATGAACAGCTGGGTTTTGCTGCGCGCCGGCTGCCGTCGGGTCTCAAACCCGGGGCCGATGGTTTCGTAGTCAGCAACGCTAACCACTACACCATCGTTATATATATATATATATATATATATATATATATATATATATATATATATATATATATATATATATACGTGTATATATATATATACACAATGCTAAGGGTAAATAACTTTTCTTTATATCCACATGAATTCGGAAGTGTAACCTTCTGTTCTAAATGAAGCCGCAGTGAAGCCAAATCTAAACCATGTACAGAGGATGTTAATAACCCTGAAGAGAAACAGTGTATTTAATGTTTGTACGAAGGAAATAGACAAAAGCCAACGTCAGAATGCCGATAATCACCCTCAATTCCAATATAGGATAATAAACCATATCATATATAGGTCCTGTATATTATCTCATTTCGAAGGATTATACGTGCTATAGAGATTAATATAATATGCAGGCTTCCCTCCTCCGGGGCTAATCAATAACTGTATACCGTTATAAAAGCTAATCTGAAATCAAATCTGTAAATGTTCTTTGTCGAATGCCGCGTACGTAAGATGTGGGTTCGTTTTCCTTCCTGTCTCTCTATGCGTGTATATATACACGGTTGACGTGCCCTCCCTCCGACTTCTATTAACATCATTCGTGGCATCAATTAAGTAATATAATGACTTCTTTTGTTCTCGATAACGAAGCGTGGGAGAAAGGGTTTCATTTTATGCTATCCCGCTTACGATTATGCTTTATCTCATTAGCAATCAGTGTATTCACACACACACACACACAAAGTAACTAACTATATACACACACACACACACACACACATATATATATATATATATATATATATAAGCAAAGAACCACAGGGAAAAGGAAAAGGAAACACAAAGTCCAAGCGCTTTCGTGATATATTCACATCTTCTTGGCCCTGAAGATGTGAATATAATTATCACGAAAACGCTCGGACTTCGTGTTTCCTTTTCCTTTTCCCTGTGGTTCTTTGCTTATTAAAAATTATCACGTGTTGCTTTGTGATTTGTTTGCATATATATATATATATGAAAATTATTTCAGGAAAGTAACACATGAAAAATATTTATGATGAATAAAACCACGAAGGAAAGGAAACACAGAATGGTGCTCAAGCGCTTTCGTCTAATGACATCCTCAGGAACACTGAAGTACATAAAGAGTTACAGCCTATATATACGTTACAGAAAAAAAAAATATATATATATATATATATATATATATATATATATATATATATATAATACAATAAACCACGGAGAAATAAAAATATAAAAATAAAAATTAAACATTAGAGGATTGTGGGAGGAGCATACAAATTTGTAAGGAAAACTACCGATTTTTAGCACTTTTGCTCGAATCCAACACAGGATCAAATGAATTGTTTCCAACCAATGTTATAGTTAATTAAAAATAAATAAATAAATTGAAAAATAAAAACAAAACTTATAAGAGGAGCATACAAATTTATACTGGAAATCTGCCCAGGTTTTAGCACTCTGCCCTTCTTGTCTAAGTTCGATATATATAAAAATAAATTGAAAAATAAAAGTTATTAGAGTAGCATACAAGTTTACCAAAGGTTTAGCGTTCCTCCCTTCTTATCTAAATCCGTTCTGAAGGAATTTAAAACAACAGGATCGAGTTGAAAAAGACCTTTGCTTATGTTGAAGTTATTTGTAAGTTGGATAATGGCAGACTCAAGAATATTTCTATTAACAATGTTGCTAGAGTGAAACACAACTGAAGCATTATTCCAATCAATACAGTGGGATAACCCTGACAAATGGACAAAAAGGGCACTGGATGACTGTCCCGTTCTAACGGAATATTGATGCTGTTTTATACGTGTGTGCAAATCCTTTCCCGTCTAACCTATCTAAAAGGAATCACATTGTTTACAACCAATTTTATAGATAATGCCTGAATTATTGGTAGGGCTATTTTTTACTATGATATTTTTCACAATATTGTTATATGAAAATACTACATTAATATCCAAAAGTTTAAGTACATTAGCAATGCCTAAAAAGCCCGGGAAAAATGGAAGTACTAAAATATTCTTTGACAAAGTACGAGTGTTATTATTCACACGATAGAAAGTTCGTTTTGCCTTGTTGAGACAAGATTCCATAAGCGCAGATGGATAACACAGATCACTTCCAATACCGTTGATTTTTTCCAAATCGGCATCGATGTATTCCGGACAGGCGATCCTAAGGGCGCGGAGAAACATTGGAAAAAAAATGGCCTTCTTAGTGGGGTGTCATGTCCCGAGTAAAAGTGTACGTAGGACAAATTGTTTGTTTTTTCCGATAGATACTAAACTTAAAACCTGGGCTTTCCCTATGTACACGCACATCCAAAAACGGGATTCAGTCGTCTTGTTCCACTTCTAAAGTAAACTTAATGGAGGGGACTTGATCATTTAACTGAAGGAGGAAGTCATCCAGGTCACGATTCATGGGGCAGATACGGTATTCTTAAAACCCACAAACCTGGCAACCCTATGCGCCCTATTATTAGCTCGGTGAGCTCTATTACTTATAAACTCTCCAAATGGCTTGTCAAAGTCTTGTCACCCATTCTCGGAACAATCTCTGATTCACATGTAAAAAATTCCATGGATCTTACTGAAAAATTGAATAATGCACGTACTGAAACCAACGATAGATTGATCAGTTTTGACGTTTGTTCATTGTTTACAAAAGTGCCGATTCACGATATGCTTGACTTTCTCTCCTGAGAATTACATAAGTATGACCTGCCACTACCTGCACACATTGTTTTGGAACTTATTAAGCTTTGCATCAAAGACTGTAAATTCACCTTCAATAACGAGTATTATCAACAAGTTTTTGGGATGGCCATGGGCAACCCCTTGTCGCCCCTCCTCTCCAATATTTATATGGAGTTTTTCAAAATTACTTACATTCCGAGAATCCTGGGGGTTGGCATCCCATGGTTGCGGTACGTCGACGATATTTTGTGTATCTGGCCCATGAATCGTGTCCTGGATGACTTCCTCCTTCAATTAAATGATCAAGTCCCCTCCATTAAGTTTACTTTAGAAGTGGAACAAGACAACTCAATCGCGTTTTTGGATGTGCGTTTACATAGGAAAAGCCCAGGTTTTAAGTTTAGTATCTATCGGAAACAACAAAAAATTTGTCCTACGTACACTTTTACTCGGGACATGACACCCCACTAAGAAGGCCATTTTTTTTTCAATGTTTTTCCGCGCCCTTAGGATCGCCTGTCTGGAATACATCGATGCCGATTTGGAAAAAATCAACGGTATTGGAAGTGATCTGTGTTATCCATCTGCGTTTATGGAATCTTGTCTCAACAAGGCAAAACGAACTTTCTATCGTGTGAATAATAACACTCGTACTTTGTCAAAGAATATTTTAGTACTTCCATTTTTCCCGGGCTTTTTAGGCATTGCTAATGTACTTAAACTTTTGGATATTAATGTAGTATTTTCATATAACAATATTGTGAAAAATATCATAGTAAAAAATAGCCCTACCAATAATTCAGGCATTATCTATAAAATTGGTTGTAAACAATGTGATTCCTTTTACATAGATCAGGCGGGAAAGGATTTGCACACACGTATAAAACAGCATCAGTATTCCGTTAGAACGGGACAGTCGTCCAGTGCCCTTTTTGTCCATTTGTCAGAGTTACCCCACTGTATTGATTGGAATAATGCTTCAGTTTTGTTTCACTCTAGCAACATTGTTAATAGAAATATTCTTGAGTCTGCCATTATCCAACTTACAAATAACTTCAACATAAGCAAAGGTCTTTTTCAACTCGATCCTGTTGTTTTGAATTCCTTCAGAACGGATTTAGATAAGAAGGGTAGAACGCTAAACCTTTGGTAAACTTGTATGCTATTCTAATAACTTTTATTTTTCAATTTATTTTTATATACAGGGTGGGCCGAAAGTCTGGATCCATAGGAAAATATTTATTTTAATCCATAAATTACAACAAATGGTAAATACTTAAAATGAATATCAACTTTAACTCGTAAATGCGTATCCGTGATACTGTACAGTGGTTCGTACCCCAGTATAAACAACAAATTATAACAAATGCTCAAATTGGCGGCCTCTGACATCGAGACACTTAGGTATGGAATTTATGATTTTTAATAATTCTTCGAATTGACGTTCTCGAGATGCGTGTTTCATTTGATAATCTTCTTGTTGACTTTACTGGACTATTCGTTAAAGTTTCACATACCATTGCAGAGGTATTTTCATCAGTTGCAGTTTTTGGACGACCAGAACGCCGTCGATCATGTACACTTCCTGTTTCTTTAAAACATTTAAACAACTTGCCAACAGTCGCATGTGTTACTGGATGCTTATCAGGATGATTTCTATTGAATTCGGTAGCAACTTCTCTGGGTGTAGCGCCCTGTCGTGCGTACATGAGCACAAGTTCTACCCGGTCTTCTGTTGTTAGATTCGAAGCCATTTCTGGGCTGAAATAAAAAAAGTATTTGAGTATTTATACTGGAGTATGAACTACTGTACAGTATCACGGATACGCATTTACGAGTTAAAGTTGATATTCATTTTAAGTATTTACCATTTGTTGTAATTTATGTATTAAAATAAATATTTTCCTATGGATCCAGACTTTCGGCCCACCTGTATATCGAACTTAGACAAGAAGGGCAGAGTGCTAAAACCTGGGCAGATTTCCAGTATAAATTTGTATGCTCCTCTTATAAGTTTTGTTTTTATTTTTCAATTTATTATTTTTTTTAATTAACTATAACATTGGTTGGAAACAATTCATTTGATCCTGTGTTGGATTCGAGCAAAAGTGCTAAAAATCGGTAGTTTTTCCTTACAAATTTGTATGCTCCTCCCACAATCCTTTAATGTTTAATTTTTATTTTTATTTCTCCGTTTATCGTATATATTATATATATATATATTTTTTTTTTTTTTCAGTAACGTATATATAGGCTATAACTCTTTATGTACTTCAGTGTTCCTAAGGATGTCATTAGACGAAAGCGCTTGAGCACCATTCTGTGTTTCCTTTCCTTCGTGGTTTTATTCATCATATATATACAGTATATATATATATATATATATATATATATATATATATGTGAGTGAATGTTTATTGAGAAGTGTGAAATGTGATTTTTAAACATTGCGAAAATTAAATGTATTCATATGTGGACATTTGTTGTTTTAAATCATCTCGATTCTCATTTAACATTTTGCTTTTTTTTTTACGCTTGTAGTCGTTTGTTTTAACTTTTAATTCAAAATGTTTTCCATTCTATTTTTGAGTGAAAAATATTAAATTATATAAAACAGTTTAATAGCTAATAAAAACTTGTATGCACACGTACACACACACACATATATATATATATATATACACACCTCGGTTGATATATATATATATATATATATATATATATCCTCGGTTGATATATATATATATATATACCTCGGTTGATATATATATATATATATACCTCGGTTGATATATATATATATATATATTAGCGTGTAGCGTCATTCGGCAAAGTGTAACGGATCAAGAGGCACATTTTAGGTTTTGTACAATTGACCTCCCTAAATTCAAAAATGAAAACAAAATTTTTTTGTGACAAGTGCAACACCTCCTTTTTCGCATGTGAAAATCGTGAAAATTGCTAGTTACCCATAACTTTTGGACACTTGCTTTCCTAGGGTTTGAGCTATCATTTGACCCCTTACAATGCACTGCTTTTCAGGAAAAATAGAAAAATTTATTTTTGGAATAAACATATACACTGTAGGTAGGTAGATAGGTAGGTAGACTAGATAGTTTTATTTAGTAAATGATACATTAAAATCTTGTTTAGTTTTGAATGACGGCATAAAGTCACGGGATTTAAGTATTGCTCTAATGTAACCATCTCTTGAATCCTTTCCATGCACTGCCCCAGACGCTTCAGTTACCATCCTAACACAGTTCTACACCTTGGGAATGACATGGTGTCCGGACAACAAGGGGCTCTTCAGTGATCTTATCGAGTTGTTCGACAGAGAACTGCTTCGTGAGTGGTGGTTCTATTGTGCACTCCTCCACTGGTGGAAGTAAATCTTTCAAATTCTGAGCACTCTGTTTGATCTTTGGTGGCCGAAATTCTCTGACTTGCTGTTGAGCAGGTTTGGGAGCTCGTCGAATGGTCTTGATTACATCGATGGCCAATTTCCGGTTTGCTTGATCTGCATCTGCAAGCATTGCCAGTAGAACATTTTCAGGGTGAACCCAATATGCATTTCTTTGGATTACAGGCCATGTGACAGTCTTGCTAGCTGGTGGTAGTAATCGTAGCAGCTTGATTTGCTCCAGGAAATGTTTTGGGCCATCTGTGCACCTTGGATGGCACTTGATGCTAAACCACATGGGTCCATAGTGGCACACGACAAACTGTGTGAGTGAATACAGTTCAGCACTTTGCTGCGCCATCGCTACATATAGCCGACAAATTCTGCTGGCAGTTGTAACCCATCTTGCATGGGAGATTGGTCCAGGCTTCTCTCGTAGAAGATCTTCATTACTGACACCAGTCCTTATCGCTTTCATCATTCTGTAGAGGTAGGCTTGGTCACGACTCAATTCAGTAAGGTCAACATCCGGGAGAGTGTGGCCATCAGCAATACATTGAATTCCTCTAGAGGAAAGTGGCAAACTTTCACATATGGCCAAAGCTTTGCCAATTGGTCCTTTCCATTGAGTTGCAGATTCTGTTGGGCCGATGAGTTCCTTGCACAAGTGGCGCAGTGGGAGTTCATTTAAATGCAGACTACAGATCAACCAGTACAAAGGGTGGCCCAGGCGGCACTCTAGCAGGTGTATTGCTCCACTTCTGTGCCCTGTGTTTGTGGCTGTGCTGTCGGCTCCCACTGCAATTATCTTGTCTGCAATACCCATTTCTTCAATCGCATTTTGAAGTCCATCCGCAATGACAGTGCCAGTTCCTCGTTCCAGTGTCAGATGGCTTAGATAGAAGGTTTCAGGCTCTCCGACCAGCACATAATGGTCCTCAACTTTCTTTGTGCTGTACCATTTGTTCCCCTTTTTCTCTTTGACAAGTGTCATGTCTTTCCGCCCATCAAAAAATAAAGCAGTGACTTCCACATCGTGGTAAGTTACTGCTTCCTTCAGATCCCTCCGTACCTTCTGCCGTGCTCTCCATACTTTGTGGTGATCAATTACGTTTATCTGATCATCAGAACTAATTATGCCATAGTCAACCAATGTTGCAGTGCTGATAGCTGCAGCAGCCCTGTTCGATACACCATACCGGTCAGCTTCCAAAGCAACAGTGGGAATCGGTGTGATGTTCCTGTCCTCCTGGGCACTATCACCCATCCACTCATCACCAACACTTTCACCACTGGAGTCTGCTTCTGCTTGAGCTGATTCGACCACATCTGCAGAGGATGCTACCTCTTGCCGTTCCGTTTTTCTTCTATTCTCTTCTTCTTGTCTTTCTTGCATCCGATCCTCTCTTGACTTCCTTCTCTCCATCATCCGAGTCACATTCGTATCCACCCGACTGATCTGCATGATCCGCGTGGTTCTCTGGTCGATCAGAAAGGCATGCTCTCGTCGTGGAACTTTCATTTCTTTTTCACAGTGGCATGCAGACAGATCATCGCATTGGCAGACAGCTATGTCAAACAATTGATTCAGGCTTTCCTCGAACTTCTTGGTTTTTGTGGTCTGCTTGCCTTGCTTCGATGCTTGTGATCCTTTTTCCATCAATCGGAGCAGCTTGGTCTTCACATTCTTGATTGGCTGTGATGCAATGTTAGCACGACTCCAAAGGTCAATGAGTGTTTGGCATACCTCCGGAAGAATCTCCCTGTTGCTGGTGTACTTGTTCTCCTTCAAGAAGAGGAAATGCCTTGCAACTTGTATACGGGTTGGAAGTTCAGACAGAGAAAGCTCTGATAGTGGAGAACCAAAGACAATGTGGCTGGCAGATCCCCGTGTTCTTTGCGTGCTCATTGTACCAGCAAAACTCAACAAGTATCACACAGGAACACTGAAACAAAAACACAAACGTATAAATAAAAAATATATATGATTATGAGTATATATATATATATATATATTATATATATAAGGCTTGGTTTATTGGTAAACAATAAGTTTACCAATATATATATAAAAACATACTGCACACACATATGTATTATGTATATAAATATCCAAAGGTATATATATACCCTAAGACATATAACAAACGTATAAACAATGTAAAACACAACAAAACAAAGAAATATGTATAATGTATATATCACAAAATGGACCTTTCGTTAGTACCTTGGGGTTTTTGAACACCCCATCCACAGAAAAAACACTTGTTTCTCTCAAGTGAGCTAGCGTAGAACTAAGAAATTCCAGGGGATGACTCACTGAGAATAATTAGAAAGCTGCCAGAAGTACCATATCAGTCAGTGTTGCCAACTGTAATTAACAAGAATTTTGTATTTTTTACATGCGAAAAAGGTGTTCTGCTTGTTGCAGAAATTTTTTGATTTCTTTTCTGAAATCAACAAGGTTGATTGTACAAAACCTGAAATGTGCGCCTCCAGATCGCTCATGACGCTACAGGCTAATATATATATATATATATATAATATATATATATATATATGCACCTCGGTGCGCCTCGGTGGTGTAGTGGTTAGCGTCGCTGACTGCGAATCCATCGGCCCCGGGTTCGAGACCCGGTGACGCAGCCTGCGCGCAGCAGAACCCAGCTGTTCATCCTTCCACACAATAAAGAAAGTGGTTGGTAGATAAATGGGCACCCTTGGTGGCCTAGTGGTTAAGACGCTGGACTGCTGATGGGGCGTGGTTCGGATTCCACGTTAAACTGTAGGTCTAAGGTGGAGTGAAAAGCTTGACATTCGTCGGAATGAACAATTTGGGCGGAAGCTAACCAAAGGTTATATATATATATATATATATATATATGGGATGAATTTCACACTTAAACACGTGAAATGAATGAAGAGGTGTACTGCTGAATATACTAAAAGTCTTGGAATAATTTTTTCCACTGTGGGTTTGCATTATATATATATATATATATATATATATATATATATATATATATATATATATATACAGGGCGCGTCACGTAGACCCTAGAAATACGGAAATTGGTATTGGCGGGGCCACCAGCTTGACCTCCGTGTGAAGAGAGACCAACGCACGAAACAACATAAGGTTGGTATTTGGAAATAAATTTGTATTTGTTTTTTAAAGTTTGTTATAGTAATTCCGCCAATTTCCATATTTCAGGGTCGACCTGAACGACACTGTATATATATATATATATATATATATATATATATATATATATATATATGAAAATTATTTCACGAAAGTAACACGTGAAAAATATTTATGATGAAAAAACCACAAAGGAAAGGAAACACAGAAAGGTGCTCAAGCGCTTTCGTCTAATGACAGTGTTCCTGAGGATGTCATTAGACGAAAACGCTTGAGCACCATTCTGTGTTTCCTTTCCTCGTAGTTTTTTTTCATTTTATATATATATATATATATATAACGTAAAGAACGACGCTTGTATAGGAGATATTCCGCGCAAGACGAGAAAGAGAAAACAACAAATGAAAAAATGAAGTACCACCTGGGAATCGAACCCGGGATCTTCCGATTGCCGGTCAGACGCGATACCACTACACCATGGTCTTCACTCTTCCAAATGCCGTAATTCCTCTACATACTCGCAGAAACCAATGCCCCAAGGGGGCACCTCCCGCATGCCGTAACATTATATACATTCAACTGCAAAGAACACGCAGTATAAATAACGTAAAGAACGACGCTTGTATAGGAGATATTCCGCGCAAGACGAGAAAGAGAAAACAACAAATGAAAAAATGAAGTACCACCTGGGAATCGAACCCGGGATCTTCCGATTGCCGGTCAGACGCGATACCACTACACCATGGTCTTCACTCTTCCAAATGCCGTAATTCCTCTACATACTCGCAGAAACCAATGCCCCAAGGGGGCACCTCCCGCATGCCGTAACATTATATACATTCAACTGCAAAGAACACGCAGTATAAATAACGTAAAGAACGACGCTTGTATAGGAGATATTCCGCGCGGGAGGTGCCCCCTTGGGGCATTGGTTTCTGCGAGTATGTAGAGGAATTACGGCATTTGGAAGAGTGAAGACCATGGTGTAGTGGTATCGCGTTTGACCGGCAATCGGAAGATCCCGGGTTCGATTCCCAG
This sequence comes from Bathynomus jamesi, assembly GCA_023014485.1. Classification (NCBI taxonomy): domain Eukaryota; kingdom Metazoa; phylum Arthropoda; class Malacostraca; order Isopoda; family Cirolanidae; genus Bathynomus; species Bathynomus jamesi. The sequence continues at coordinate 92,218 of JAJOZX010000099.1, read as the reverse complement.
GTGGTACTTCATTTTTTCATTTGTTGTTTTCTCTTTCTCGTCTTGCGCGGAATATCTCCTATACAAGCGTCGTTCTTTACGTTATTTATACTGCGTGTTCTTTGCAGTTGAATGTATATATATATATATATGGGATGAATTTCACAATAAAACACGTGAAATGAATGAATGCTGCAAACCCACAAGGAAAAAGAAAAACGATTCCAAGGCCTTTCGTGTATTCAAAGCTACACCTCGTCAGGGAATGAAGTTAAAAGGCGAGAAGCCCATATACTGTATATATACAACGTACAGGAAAAACAAAACAATTAGCACATACTTAACAAGGGTTAATGAGAGGCAAAAGAAATTTTAACATGATATCGTCAATTTTATAAGTCCCCGAGCTGTTATTGAAATTGTTTTTAAAATGAATAAATGCACATTCTAGAATATTTCGTTCTATTATATCTCTGTTTTTAACAAGCGCTTTAGAACTATCCCACTTGATGCTATGGTTACATCTATACATATGGTTAAGTAAAGCATTGGAAGTACTAGCTGTTCTACAAGCATATTTATGCTGTTTTACCCTAATATCTATCGTTTTACCGGTTTGGCCTATATATACTGAGTTACATTGTGTACATCCGATCGAATACACACAACCAACAACATTATCAGGGCTATTCTTTATTAGGCGTGATTTAACAGTATTATTATACTTAAAGATTACATTAATGCCAATTGCTTTAAGTACAGTTGGAAGGTATTGAAAATTAACATGGTAAGGTAGGCTAAGGATATTTTTACGCTGAAATTCCTTTACAATTACATTATTATAATACCTATTCTTGGCTTTCTTAAGACAGTTATCTAAAAATGAAATAGGATAACATAATTTAGTACCAATATTCATGATATTGCATAACTCGGAATCTAAAAATTCAGGACTGACAACTCTCAATGCTCGAAGAAACATAGCAGAGAAAATAGAGGATTTAATCGAAGGATGATGGTCAGAATAAAAATGAACGTAAGAGTTATTATTAGTAGGCTTACGGTAGACTTCATATTTGAACTGATTAGAGCATCCAAATTTTTAGATCAAGAAAAGATAGGCTTCCCTCATTTTCTTTTTCAACTGTAAACTTAATAGATGGGGCTAAATTGTTGAGCCTACCAAGAAATAAGTCCACATCCAAATTATTAGGCCAAAGGCATAAATATCATCTATATACCTGTACCAAACCAGGTTAAAATTAACAATCGTAGGCAAAATTCTACTTTCAAAAAATTCCATATATAAATTAGCTAGTACAGGTGAAAGGGGATTTCCCATAGCCAATCCAAACGACATAACATAAAACTTATTTTCAAACTGAAATTTACAATCTTTGACACACAGCTTAATTAACTCAATAAGAGTGTTGTGTTGAACAGGGAAAGAATATTCAGAAATCTTATCTTTTAAGAAATCAAGTAGGTCATCAACAGGGACTTTTGTGAATAGCGAGCATACATCGAAGCTTACCAATTTGAAATTAGGGTCATTAGGGAACTTCAGTTTGTCAATAAGATCCATGCTATTTACAATATGTGACTCAGAAATAGAGCCAACTAACGGTGTTAATAAACTAACTAACCATTTCGATAGCTTATAGGTTACGGAGCCCACTGAGCTAACAATAGGCCTCATGGGATTATTAACTTTGTGTGTTTTTACTAAGCCGTACAGATATGGTAGTGACGAATTAATACTAAGAAACTGCTGTGAAAGCCCATTATAGTTATTTTTAATATTTCTCTTAATTTTCTGTTAAACATTTTATTAACATCCTCCAATGGGTCTCTATTTAGAGGTTTGTACGTGTCACGATCACTTAATAACGTATTCAACTTTTCAACATAACTGTTTTTGTCCAAGATGACGATCGAATTGGATTTGTCCGCTTTAGTAATATGTAATGAATCATTATTTTTCAGTGTTTTTAGGGCTTTTTCAAACCTCAAAGGATAATTCGATTCAAACTTCGTATTAAAAGCACTATACACACAACCTTTTGCTAAAGTCACCTCACTTTCGGAAATATTACTGTGTTTTTCAAAATTAATAAAAGACTTAGCAATCAGTAAACTGCTGGGCTTTTTTGGGACTGAGAAACCTAATCCAAAACCTAACGCACATTTCATATTGAAGTCTAGTTCTTGGGACGACAAGTTAACAATATTACTGAAATCACTTTTTTTAGTCCAGTAACTATTATGAATTAAATCCTCCAGTCTATTGTTTAATTTCCTATTCTGAGTTCTGCATCTTCTACGTAAGTTGTTGTAAATATCATCCAAAAGTGTACTTCTCCACGCATGAGGAACGGTGGAAAAAAATATATTTTTTCTTACTTCGGACTCTCTGAAGGCGTTCTTCACTTCAATGCGGGCTATATTAATATGTTTCTTTAAAATAATCCTTTCGGTGTCACCGAACGGCGTATCGTCCAACATACGGTATCGTCTTCCAAGCAGGGATTCTGGGATGACTTTTTCACTATAACACTTCCCAAAATCCCTGCTTGGAAGACGATACCGTATGTTGGACGATACGCCGTTCGGTGACACCGAAAGGATTATTTTAAAGAAACATATTAATATAGCCCGCATTGAAGTGAAGAACGCCTTCAGAGAGTCCGAAGTAAGAAAAAATATATTTTTTTCCACCGTTCCTCATGCGTGGAGAAGTACACTTTTGGATGATATTTACAACAACTTACGTAGAAGATGCAGAACTCAGAATAGGAAATTAAACAATAGACTGGAGGATTTAATTCATAATAGTTACTGGACTAAAAAAAGTGATTTCAGTAATATTGTTAACTTGTCGTCCCAAGAACTAGACTTCAATATGAAATGTGCGTTAGGTTTTGGATTAGGTTTCTCAGTCCCAAAAAAGCCCAGCAGTTTACTGATTGCTAAGTCTTTTATTAATTTTGAAAAACACAGTAATATTTCCGAAAGTGAGGTGACTTTAGCAAAAGGTTGTGTGTATAGTGCTTTTAATACGAAGTTTGAATCGAATTATCCTTTGAGGTTTGAAAAAGCCCTAAAAACACTGAAAAATAATGATTCATTACATATTACAAGAGCGGACAAATCCAATTCGATCGTCATCTTGGACAAAAACAGTTATGTTGAAAAGTTGAATACGTTATTAAGTGATCGTGACACGTACAAACCTCTAAATAGAGACCCATTGGAGGATGTTAATAAAATGTTTAACAGAAAATTAAGAGAAATATTAAAAAATAACTATAATGGGCTTTCACAGCAGTTTCTTAGTATTAATTCGTCACTACCATATCTGTACGGCTTAGTAAAAACACACAAAGTTAATAATCCCATGAGGCCTATTGTTAGCTCAGTGGGCTCCGTAACCTATAAGCTATCGAAATGGTTAGTTAGTTTATTAACACCGTTAGTTGGCTCTATTTCTGAGTCACATATTGTAAATAGCATGGATCTTATTGACAAACTGAAGTTCCCTAATGACCCTAATTTCAAATTGGTAAGCTTCGATGTATGCTCGCTATTCACAAAAGTCCCTGTTGATGACCTACTTGATTTCTTAAAAGATAAGATTTCTGAATATTCTTTCCCTGTTCAACACAACACTCTTATTGAGTTAATTAAGCTGTGTGTCAAAGATTGTAAATTTCAGTTTGAAAATAAGTTTTATGTTATGTCGTTTGGATTGGCTATGGGAAATCCCCTTTCACCTGTACTAGCTAATTTATATATGGAATTTTTTGAAAGTAGAATTTTGCCTACGATTGTTAATTTTAACCTGGTTTGGTACAGGTATATAGATGATATTTTATGCCTTTGGCCTAATAATTTGGATGTGGACTTATTTCTTGGTAGGCTCAACAATTTAGCCCCATCTATTAAGTTTACAGTTGAAAAAGAAAATGAGGGAAGCCTATCTTTTCTTGATCTAAAAATTTGGAGATGCTCTAATCAGTTCAAATATGAAGTCTACCGTAAGCCTACTAATAATAACTCTTACGTGCATTTTTATTCTGACCATCATCCTTCGATTAAATCCTCTATTTTCTCTGCTATGTTTCTTCGAGCATTGAGAGTTGTCAGTCCTGAATTTTTAGATTCCGAGTTATGCAATATCATGAATATTGGTACTAAATTATGTTATCCTATTTCATTTTAGATAACTGTCTTAAGAAAGCCAAGAATAGGTATTATAATAATGTAATTGTAAAGGAATTTCAGCGTAAAAATATCCTTAGCCTACCTTACCATGTTAATTTTCAATACCTTCCAACTGTACTTAAAGCAATTGGCATTAATGTAATCTTTAAGTATAATAATACTGTTAAATCACGCCTAATAAAGAATAGCCCTGATAATGTTGTTGGTTGTGTGTATTCGATCGGATGTACACAATGTAACTCAGTATATATAGGCCAAACCGGTAAAACGTTAGATATTAGGGTAAAACAGCATAAATATGCTTGTAGAACAGCTAGTACTTCCAATGCTTTATTTAACCATATGTATAGATGTAACCATAGCATCAAGTGGGATAGTTCTAAAGCGCTTGTTAAAAACAGAGATATAATAGAACGAAATATTCTAGAATGTGCATTTATTCATTTTAAAAACAATTTCAATAACAGCTCGGGGACTTATAAAATTGACGATATCATGTTAAAATTTCTTTTGCCTCTTATTAACCCTTGTTAAGTATGTGCTAATTGTTTTGTTTTTCCTGTACGTTGTATATATATATATGGGCTTCTCGCCTTTTAACTTCATTCCCTGACGAGGTGTAGCTTTGAATACACGAAAGGCCTTGGAATCGTTTTTCTTTTTCCTTGTGGGTTTGCAGCATATATATATATATATATATATATATATATATATATATATATATATATATATATATATTAGGGTGCGTCACTCTATATAGGGTCAAAATTCAACTTTGATGAACTCTTTTGCGCAACTCGACAATTACACCCACCTAATAGAGAAGCACTACTCGTGAAGTTTCATTCGATTCGAATCATGTTTAGGGGGTCGCGCAACGAATCTGAAGTTTCACATAAGGGAGAAAGCAAACCACAGCTGGAAAAACGAAAGTCTGAACATATATTTGGATAGCCACAACTGAGAAAAACTGAAATACAGCTTTACGACGATCATATTCTCATTGAACAAGTTACTCATCATAAGTTCATAGCAGTTGTTCACGCCAAGAGGTCTCTTTTGTTTGCTGTTTTCGGGTAAAGCTGGCCGTGATCCTCAACAACCTGAAGCATGCACTGAATCTGGTCCTTTTTCTTCGTTCTTTCCGAAGCGGTGAATTCCTGGATGAGGGCGACGCCTCGCTCAGCCGTATCGTTGGTGACCACAAGGCTCTCCGCACGCGACTTTCCAGCTTTGAAGGCGTCCAACTCCGGCCAGTGCGCTGGGTCGGTCGTCAGGAATCCGGGGTCGATTTCCAGATTGTCGAAGATCTTCTTGGTTGTGGTGGTGTTAAAAGCAGGAAGGTCTTTTCCAGCTGCCTCTACAGGAGTGAAGAGGGTGCGAGGTGATGGTTCATCTGAACCCTGACCCCACTCATATTGGTGACCATTCCTCTTGTCATCCAGAGGGATCTCCTCGTCGAAGAGGGCCAGGCCAACCGTGGCTTCAGACAGGTACCAGAGGTGTCGGCAGAAGGACTTCATGGCTACATCCCTGATGACCGGATTCCCTTGTTGTGAAAGTACCTTGAAGACGGTGAGGTCCATACGAGGGGCAACTGGTGGTCTCGTGGCCGTGAACCACGCTGTACCACCATGTACGAGGGCCACTCAATATATTTTGCCCAACCCTTTTTTTTCTTTCCAGGTTTCCTTGTAAGTTCCAGAAATTTTGTACACAAGTAGTTACATACCTTTTTTACAAGTTTTTATTTTTACACATAGTCTACATCCTATTCTACGGCTTTCCTCCACCTCGAAACAAGTGCCTTTATTCCTTGCTGGTAAAAGTACACTGGGTTCTGCTGGAGCCACTTCTTAACCTCATGAACAACCTGAAACTTTCTTCCACGAATAGTATTCTTCATTGGCCCAAACAAATGGAAGTCTGAAGGTGCCAGATCCGGGCTGTATGGAGGGTGGGGTAACATAGTCAAGCGCATTTTTGTGATGGCCTCTCTTGTTTCCAAACTGTTCTGTGGTCTTGTGTTCTCGTGCAAAAGAAGGACGTCTTCCAGTTTTGTCTCCGGTCGAACTCGCTTTATACGTCTCTGGAGTCGCTGTAGGGTAGCAATATATGCCTCTTGAGTTGATTGTTTGTCTTTTCTTAATAATGTCCACCAGAATCACCCCTTTCATGTCCCAGAAGATGGTGGCCATAACCTTTCCTGCAGAGAGAGCCATTTTGAAATTTTTCCTGCGTGGGGACTCTGGGGAGTCTACGTGATGCCACTCCATGGATGTTGGGTTGCTCATTGTATCAGTTGCTCGGAGACACTAGCACCGTACCTCCTTGGCGTTTGGATTGGCGTTTTGTTTCAGGTTCAAAGTGGTGTACCCAAGTCTCATCCGCAGTCACAACTCGTGAAAGGAAGTCATCCGCTTCTGTCTCGTATCGAACCAACGACTCAGGAGCAATTTCTTTTCTTTGGGCTTTATGATATTCAGTCAGTTGGCAAGGAACAAACCGTGAACACTTCTTTTGAGTATCCCAGTTGCTGAATTATCGTATTCACACATCCTTCACCAATTCCTAGCTCCAGTGATAGCTCCTTGTATGTGACCTGTCGATTTGATTGAATGATGCTGTTAGCAAGTGAGATGTCACAGCCGATGCCGGGCGACCGCTGCGTGGCTCATCATCGAGGCTGGCTCTCCCTCTCTCCGATGATCTCACACGTTTAGACCAGCGTCCAACTGTGCTTCGATCAACAACAGCATCTCCGTAAACGTTTTGTAAACGTTTGTGAATATTTCCAGTTTCCTTCTCTGTGGTTAAGAACTCGATAACAGCTCTCTGTTTACGACGCACATCACTGTCAGACGCCATTTTCGAAAGTGCGTTAACCATCGGTTTTATACAAGGGTGTTTATAAGCGATTTTATACAAGGAGGGGATGTTCAAACTGGAAAAATCCAGTTATGTGAAGCGCAGAAAGTTCAAACTTACGGCCCAAAAAACATTTCAGCCCCATGGCCTATTATAATTATTTAGCTAAGAAAAAAGGGTGGAGCAAAATATATTGAGTGGACCTAGTAGTACTGGACGACAACACGCAGAGGTGGCTGAGGTTGATCCAGAAGATCTCCGTCCTGTTCGGTCCTCTGGAGGTGGATAGTCGTTGGGTCATGGCTTGAGCGAAGTGGAGCCTGAAGATCCATATTTTCAAGGCATAAATCGCCTTCGTCATCCACCTGGCCCGATGGAGTGCGCCTGGAGCCATGAAAGTGACAGAGGAACGACCATAAGGCACATCTCCCAGGAAGATCACTGCCAACCCCAGCAGTTCCTTATAGTCGTCTCGGGGTTGCTGGACGCGGGGTTGTTTTTGGGCGAACTTCAGGATGTCTTCTCGCCATGGCTCAACCGTCGATGCCATGGTCTCATCGTCAAGTGCAGTTTGGAAGCAGAGAACACGGCCTCCAACGAAATTTCGAAAACGTGGTGACGACAGACCAAGTAGAGGAGATCCCGTTCCAGCATTTGCTCAATCCGCAGGCATACACCTCCTTTGGTTCCCGTATTCATTGCTGTGGTGTTGAAGCAGAGGGACTTCATGTGATCCTTGAGGTTCCATTCGTCCAGGACCTCTCCATTGACCGTTGCTGTTTGTTCAGCCTTCCCATCAGTGAGTTTAGGGACCGCCAAGAGTTTCTCCACTGCCTCACCGGAGACCAGGATGGGCATGCGGTCGATTCTTTCCCGATCAGATAAGTCGGACATCAGCTTCCAGTCCCAGTGGAGAGTGAGGGGAATAGTGGGGGAAAAACTAAGCCTCATCTCCGCGGCCAAAGCTATGCGATGAGCAATGCGTTTTCTTCGGATGGTACTTGGGCTGATGGCCAGCTGCTCCATATCGTGACCAAGATAGGATGCAAAGGGAACCAGGACATGAACTGCTTTCCGATCGCTGAGTTGGGTCCGGTCGAGAGCTGAAGCCACCTGACCGCTGATGACGGGAAGACCTCGGGGCCGCTTTGGAGGACAGCAAGGTCCTCGTCCTCGGGTAGATGAAGGCATTGGCGAAGTCTCCACTGTCCGACATGGAAGTGGAAGAAGACGATTGAAGTTCCACCGTGGCACTCTGAGCAGCTTGGTCTTCCAGAGAACACCTCTGCCGTCGTTCGTGCTGAGCTCTCTGCTCCTTCTTTGCTGTCTCCTCCTTCTCCCAGGAATTATCGACTCCGACCATGCTTCCTGGTCGCCCAGACCGACGCTGAGCGATAAGAAAATCCTTATCCTCTTTAATCTTCATGAGATTGAGTGCGTTGCGGTGGGCGACGTCGAAGAGTTCCTTCAAACTCTTCTGGAACTCCTCCCTATCTTCGACTGCCTTTCCAAAAGTTCTTGACGAGCTCTTCAAAATCGTATGCTCTGCATGGAGCTCCGTGACTTTCGCTAAAAGATGGGAGAAGTCAATTATTGGGATCTTAGCTTTGTCCCAGACTTCTGCCACCTGTTACACCGTTAGCTTCACACATTGCTTCAAAGCGAATCAGGCGAGTTTGTCTAAAACAATTCGTCTAAAATACAATTTGTCTAAATCAATTTGTCTAAAACAATTTGTCTAAAATAGTTTGTCTAAAATCAATTTGTCTAATAACAATTTGTCTAAAATACAATTTGTCTAAAAATAATTTGTCTAAAATACAATTTGTCTAAACAAACAATTTAATATAATATGGCATACAAATTGTTGCCTGATGTACAATGCTATTTATTACTTGCCACGCCCCATCTTAAAAGGTTATCTCTTGTGCGGAATAGTACATCGAAATCAGTTATCCCGGAACCCATAACCCGTTAGGTTAGGTTAGGTTAGGTATATTATGAAATAAAATCAACCCATTTTCAATCTTTCCATCCTCACTCCAAATTTATCAAGCAGACAAATGCATTTCTAGTTATCTTCAGTTATTAGTCAAATTGTATTTTAGATAAATTATTTTTAGACAAACTATTTTAGACAAACTATTTCGATGTACTATTCCGCACAAGAGGTAACCTTTTAAGATGGGGCGTGGCAAGTAATAAATAGCATTGTACATCAGGCAACAATTTGTATGCCATATTATATTAAATTGTTTGTTTAGACAAATTGTAATTTAGACAAATTATTTTTAGACAAATTGTATTTTCGACAAATTGTTATTAGACAAATTGATTTTAGACAAACTATTTTAGACAAATTGTTTTAGACAAATTGATTTAGACAAATTGTATTTTAGACGAATTGTTTTAGACAAATTCTCCTAGACGCGCTTCAAAGAGACTTCATGTCCGTGATGATGAAAGAGGACTCGCAACACTTCACCACGACTGGGTAACTTCGCTCCCGAGAACCCGGGCATCGGCTTACCCACCAGCCAGAAGGCTGAGGAAGATCGAGTTGTAGCCATTCACAAAGAACCTCCTAAGGAAAGAGAAGAAACGGGTGAGATTATTTTGCATCAGCAAGGTCTGGAAGCATTCAAGAACATGAAAAAACACCAAATCAATCATAAGACAGACATACGAGAGACTCTTGAGCTTAGATTTACGGAAAGAGGCTCTCGTATAAGGGAGCCGCTCCATGCAAAATTTGAAGTGCCATGCGCGACGCCTAAACAGTCTTCGATCGACCTGAAATTTTCACTACGAAAGGTTTTCTCATCAAATGGGTAAAAATGGCGGGTTGCACGAAGATAATAAAAAACTTTCGGGTTTTTTACGAACCCTAATTATATATATATATATATATATATATGTTAAACACAGACCGTGCATGGAACAAGGAACTCTTCTGGGAACATTAAATCCACTATAGTCCGAATAAGTAATGGTAAATGACAAATACCATAGTTTTTCTTTTTCATGATGCTAGCCCGACGTGGGCAACGGGTCTCTCGCAAAGAGATCCCATAAATATAACTTCCCTCACCAGCTATCTGCAAAGCAGACAGGATCCAGCTTTGGGACATGGACCTAGGGTTTAAAGCAAGCCTAGTCCCTACATTCAGAACCTCTATATAAGTAAAAGACTCGCTGCATTCACGTCGGATTGAATAAACAAAGAAAAAGGGGTAACTATTGTATTTTTAGCCAAAAAAACCAAATACAATAGTTACCCCTTTTTCTTTGTTTATTCAATCCGACGTGAATGCAGCGAGTCTTTTACTTATATAGAGGTTCTGAATGTAGGGACTAGGCTTGCTTTAAACCCTAGGTCCATGTCCCAAAGCTGGATCCTGTCTGCTTTGCAGATAGCTGGTGAGGGAAGCTATATTTATGGGATCTCTTTGCGAGAGACCCGTTGCCCACGTCGGGCTAGCATCATGAAAAAGAAAAACTATGGTATTTGTCATTTACCATTACTTATTCGGACTATAGTGGATTTAATTTTCCCAGAAGAGTTCCTTGTTCCATGCACGGTCTGTGTTTAACATATAAATTTCTCAGGGGACCATTCTGAGTTTGTGTATATTAAACGGACGTGTTACGTGCCTTGAAAAGTGGACGCTCAATGTCCCGGTTGAGGTTTAAGTTTTGTTTTTTTTGGCTAAAAATACAATAGTTACCCCTTTTTCTTTGTTTATTCAATCCGACGTGAATGCAGCGAGTCTTTTACTTATATAGAGGTTCTGAATGTAGGGACTAGGCTTGCTTTAAACCCTAGGTCCATGTCCCAAAGCTGGATCCTGTCTGCTTTGCAGATAGCTGGTGAGGGAAGCTATATTTATGGGATCTCTTTGCGAGAGACCCGTTGCCCACGTCGGGCTAGCATCATGAAAAAGAAAAACTATGGTATTTGTCATTTACCATTACTTATTCGGACTATAGTGGATTTAATTTTCCCAGAAGAGTTCCTTGTTCCATGCACGGTCTGTGTTTAACATATAAATTTCTCATGGGACCATTCTGAGTTTGTGTATATATATATATATTATATATATATATATATATATATATATATACAGGGTGTCCCATAAGTCTGGAACCATAGGGTAAAATAAGTAATTCATGTTTTTCCGTTTATGCAAGTGCCCATGATGTCTTTGAGTAAGGAAGAACGCATCCAGGTAATTCTGCTCGTAGGAAATCGGAGTCAGAGGGAGGTCGCTAAGGAATTTAACAGATTGTATCCGAACCGCGCGCCGATAACACACAGCTGTGTCGGCAAACTTGTAGCAAAGTTCATGGAAACGGGATCCATAGGAGATAAACCACGCAGTGGACCTCCGAGGACATCCACCGACGATGACACAGCCGCTATCATCCTCGCTCATTTCACAAACAGTCCCCGAAAGTCTCTTCAGCGTTTTTATTGCCGTTTTTATCATTTTGCCCTTTGGTTCCAGACTTACCGGACACCCTGTATATATATATATATATATATATATATATATAATATATATATAATATATATATATATATAATGTTCATTTTTATCTGATTATCTAATTATACTGAACAACAAAATAGAATGTTTTTCCCTCCTTGAATAATTTATGTGATTCCAACGTATCTTTTTAAGCTGATTAGAAATTTGAAAACATAATTTTTCTATCACCCACCAATTTCGAAGGAAATACAAATACAAAATGACAGATTTTCTTACTTTTTTGGTATATTTAATGGTACAAAAAAGAAAAGTACTTTACCTAAAATGTTTTTGCAGCTGATTTTCGCTTATAACTAGTACTAGGGGCTTCTCTTATAAGTGTCCAACAGTAGCTGGCAAACATACTGTGGCTATATCTTCCTTGGTACTGCTTTTCCATGGATGATATATCCTGATAAAATCTTTCATCATACTTATCGCTGACAGCGCCCAGGTTTGATAGGAAGAAGTCCAGGTGGGAGTGCAGGAAATGCATTTTCAAAGACATATTACACCCCATGGCTTGGTAAGCACTAAGCATATGCTCCACCAGGGAAACAATTTTCTGATTTGACGCTGCTAAGGAAATTCGTAGTCACTTCTTTGAAAGCTTTCCATGCTGTTCTTTCAACCTCACTCAAAGACTCCTCAAATACAGTGTCTTTCATCACTTCTCTGATCTGTGGGCCCACAAAAATGCCTTCTTTGATTTTCGCTTCGCCGATTCTCGGGAACTTTTGTTTTAAATATAGAAATCCAGGTACGTCTTTACTCATGGCTTTTACAAAATTTTTCATCAAATCAAATTTGATATGGAGAGGTGGTAAGAAAACTTTTGCTGGATCTACTATGGGTTGATGGGCAACATTTTTCTGTCCTGGAACCAAATTTTGTCAAAGTGACCACTCTTTCTGTGTATAATGACTCCCCTTAGCAGGGCCGGATTTAGGAGTGGGCAAAGTGGGCAGCTGCCCATGGGCCTCCACATCTTGGGGGCCTCCACATATTGACAAGCCATTATCAAAATAGAAAAAACCCGAAACTAGAAAAACCCGATAGATGATCAACAAAAAAACACGCGCATCCAATACCACTGTAGTACATAAACTTTTACCAATTACTATTTGTTGTGTACTGATTATTATTTTGTTTTTATTACTCTTTTAGGACTACTCTCACTATAATGGAATACCCGAGTAACCCGAGGCTTTCATTTTTTGCAGAAATGAGTGGAATGGACAGACACAAGAGTGCACGATGTTTTGAAAGTGTATGTATGTTAATTATATTATGAATCTTATGGATGACTTCAATTATGTCTTCCCCTAAGGTAGGGGGGCCTCCACATGGAGGCTGCCCAGGGCCTCCACACGTCTAAATCCGGCTCTGCCCCTTAGCTCGGCTGTCTCACTCGCAGAGGAAACAAGAGAACTTTGTGTATCATAACTGTAAGCCGAGGAGAAGTGCAATCACTTTCAGATCACCACACAATCCTAAGGAATGGAGGCTTTTTATTGACTCATCAAAGTTGATGAATCAGTAAACGGTAATGTCTATCCTTCGGTTCCGATTGCACATACAGTTCATATGAAGGAATCATATGACAATATGCAGTTACTTTTGAAACATATTGACTATGATAAACACTCCCGGCATATCTGTTGCTCTCGACCAAGTGTTTTCACATCATTACAATACACTAAATCTCTTTCCATAGAAAAAAACGATGTGAAGTGCGTCTGACGCTTACGAAATGATGATATTTTTAGTCTTTTGTAAGAATTTCCAACATTTTAATCGAGTAGAACCAAAGCGCTCAGCCTGATTTTTAGATAGATTCAACTCTCTGAAAATATCATTTAATTCTGATTGAGAAATTGAATGAGGTTCATCCGATGAAGGTGGTTGAAATTGTATATCCATGTCATCTTGTCTGTCCAAAGGTTCATTACGAGGTTCATCATCAGGTTCATCATCATCTAAAGTCCATGTCTTTGATGGTTTTGGTACTGGCAAATCGTCACAATGTGAAAGAGGTCGCATAGCTTACAGTAAATTAGGATATTGAATTGCATGTTTAGATTTTGAGGAATGTCCACTTATCTTCGTTAAACAGAAGTAGTCGAGTGGTCTCTTTGTTCTCTCCATACCAGTGGGACTGCAAAAGGCATTGCAGAATGAGTACTTTTTAACCACCCTCTCAGAGATCTTGCACAAGAAACAACATACATGAGGAGCCCAGATTTTGTCTTGATCTCCTACTTTGCAACCAAAATAAAGTTCATACACCTTCTTAATTACATGAGTGAAATCCTGCTTTTGAGATTTTGTTTTAAATTCACCACGCACAAAACATAACGTGTCAGGGCTATTTGCACACTTACGAGACATTCTCAATTTTATATCAGAAAAACACTATTTTTTCAGCAAACATATACCAAGACAAAATGAATAACTAAATGCACTTCATCAATCAACTGGTGGGTAGCAATGGACGAGACTGACTGAGAGATTAGCACGAATGCGCAATTCTAACACATGGCAAACAAGAATGTGCATGTCCTAACAGGTATGTGCTTGTCTAATTCGATGAGAAGCAGCTGCTCCAGACTCAACTGACTCGTACTATTTATCTACCAATCACCAATCAGTTTGACACCATAGTCAAATTTGCTCCGCCCACAAATGCCCAAGACACGGTGATGTCCCTCATTACATCAGTTATAGGTATTTTTATAAAAATCCAAAGTGTGAGAGAAAGATTTATTTGATAAAATAGCGTAATGTTACATTTAATGAGTTTTATGTGTTTTTGGCTTTGTTTCTCTATAGTAGCATTTGTCGTTACAGTGAAATAAATCCACCATTATTGCCATTAGTTGTCCCGAAAAGCTGGGCTTTTGCTCGCTTGAGCATTTTAAGGAATGGCATGCATCGCGTGAATAAAAATTAATAAACATTGTGTATATATATATATATATATATATGTTTTATGATGTTGTATATATGCAGTATACTTTAATAAATATATATGCATATTATATATAAACATGAAAATATTAATAATAACGCATAATATAAAGATTTTATACAAAATAAATGACTTACAATAAATCTCGTATTATGATGCAAACTGAGGAATGCTGTTTTGATCTCAAAGGGTTTTAATTTGCAAATCCCTCAAAAATTGTGGGCGGTAGAAAAAATCTGTTTTCATTTTCGTAATCAGGGTTAAAAAGAACATAAGAACATAAGTACTGAAACTCCCATTTATCTTGTCACTGTCCTCCTTAGCTGATATTTTTTTGTGTTTCATCTACCTTGTGAGCAGTCCAGCATGCTCTCAAACACACAATTCTCTTCCTATTCCTCACTACATATACATGCATCTTACACACTACATAATCTTTTCAAAATTTAAAAAAAAAAATAGCATCAACTTCAAGAGCCTGGGAGTCTCCT
This sequence comes from Bathynomus jamesi, assembly GCA_023014485.1. Classification (NCBI taxonomy): domain Eukaryota; kingdom Metazoa; phylum Arthropoda; class Malacostraca; order Isopoda; family Cirolanidae; genus Bathynomus; species Bathynomus jamesi. The sequence continues at coordinate 77,154 of JAJOZX010000099.1, read as the reverse complement.
GGGGAGGGGACCATAAGTGTCCCCACTTCTGGCTACCACGCTATCGATACTGGGAACGCAGACACGGGCAGTGGGGTTGGATCTGCTACCGCCCATTCGAGATGGTCTTGGCCTCTGCCTGACTCACTTTTCTAAACTTCTGCAACATTAGTGGCCTTTTCTCAAATTTGCAATCTGTTGAACACCACCTCTCCTCCTCTAAACCTCATCTTCTTTTCCTCACTGAAACTCAGGTGTCTGGGACGACTGACAGCAACCCATTTTTTGTATCCTCTTACTTTCTCTATACTCAATTTTACTCCAAAGGTGGATGTTGCGTATATGTACGCAATGACCAAACTTGTTCTCGTATTCCGGAACTCGAATCTTCCGAATTCAGAATTCTATACCCTCTGGCTACGGCTTACATGCCAATCTCAAACTAAATACATCTGCACTGTTTACCTTTCCTCTAATTGTACTGATTATCCAAAATTCTTTTACTACCTCACTTTCAATGTGGACTACATTCTTTCCCGCTCTCTCTTTGCTGACATCTCCATTTTAGGAGGTTTCAATGTTTATCACCACCTTTGGTTTGCCTATCACTTCACTAACATCCCTGGTGAACTAGCTTACAACCTTTCAAACCTAAATGACCTGGAGCAGATTGTACAGCACCCCTACTCGTATCCCCGATCGCCTTGGAGATAGGCCAAACATTCTGGATTTATTTCTTACCTCTCATCCTTCCTTTTACTCTTTCAAACTTTTGCCTCCGTTGAGCTCCTCCGATTACAATCTTAAATCTGTTTCCAGTCCTATCGCTCCAATTTGGCCTTTGGATCCTTCCAAAAGGAGGCGCCCTTGGCACTTCGGCGCCGCTGATTGGGGGGCCCTAAGGCAGTACGTCTGTGATTTCCCATGGAATGATTACTGCTTCCGTGGCCGGGGTCCTTCCGAGTGTGCTGAGCGCACCATGGATGTGATTCTCTCGGGCATGGAGGCGTACATTTCATATTCTATTTCTACTACTGTTGCAAGAAAACCTTGGTTTAACTTTACATGTTCTAATGGTATCTACAACAGAGAGGAGGCTTTCAGAAGGTACCGTCTCTATCTAACTCCTGACTCTCACTCAGCTTATATTTCTGCCCGGAATCGTGCCAAATCTGTTCTTCGACTTGCCAGAAATTCCTTCATCCGACAAAAATGTGAAAATCTATCCAATTCTAATTCTTCTTGCTCTTTCTGGCATCTAGCTAAGAACCCCTTCAACAACTTTACTTCCTCTTCTTTCCCTCCTCTTCTCCAATCTGACTGCACAGTTGCCGTCTCTTCTCCTGACAAAGCTGAACTCTTCGCTCAAACTTTCGCCTCCAACTCAACCATGGACGATTCCATTGCTGTTCCTCCATCTCCTCCCTCCGACTTTATTATGTCTGAAATTAGAATCTCTTCCAAAGATGTTCTTTCTGCCCTGTCTGGGCTCAACTCAAAGAAGACTTACGGTCCTGATGGTGTTCCTCCTGTTGTTCTTAAGAACTATGCTTCTGTGCTGACACCCTGCCTATGCAAACGTTTTCGTCTTTGTCTTTCATCTGGTACTTTTCCTTCCAGCTGGAAGTTCGCTTTCATTCAGCCTGTCCCAAAGAAGGGTGACCTTCCTGAACCCTCCAACTACCGTTCAATTGCTTTAATTTCTTGCTTTTCCTTATCTCTCTGACTCTTGGTCGTCCTCCTTTCGGGATTTCGGTGAAACTTTTGCTATTGCGCTAAGCATATCAAAAGTTTTTGATAGAGTCTGGCACAAATCTTTAATTTCGAAACTGCCCTCCTTCGGTTTCTATCCTATCTATGCTTTTATCTCTAATTTCCTTTCTGGCCGATCTATTGCTGCGGTTGTAGATTGCCACTGTTCTTCTCCTAAAGCTATCAACAGTGGTGTTCCTCAGGGTTCTGTCCTGTCACCCACTCTTTTCCTTTTATTTATTAATGATGTTTTAATTCGCACTTCCTGTCCTATTCACTCATATACCGATGGTTCCACTCTTCACGTCTCCACCCGCTTCTCAAAGCGTCCCCTCACAGCAGTCACTTCATGATTCGCGTAGGACGGCTATGGGACACCTGACCTCTGATCTTTCTGTTATATCTGACAGGGTCAGAGAAAACCTTGTGGCTTTCAATGCCTCAAAAACTCAGTTCCTTCATCTGTCAAGTCGTCACAGTCTTCCACACGACTATCCCATTCCTTCAATAACACACAACTCAATCCTTCCTATTCTCTTAACTTTTTTGGTGTTTCCTTTTCTCGTGATCTTTCCTGGAAAGATCACATATACTCTCTTTCTAAAACAGATTCTAAGAAGTTAGGTGTGTTGTACCGCCTCCGCAGTTTCTTCACCCCCACTCAGTTGCTGTCTCTGTACAGGGGTCTTATTCGCCCCTGTATGGAGTGTTTCTCATGTGTGGGGTGGCTCAACCCACACAGCCCAACTTGACTGGGTGGAACCAAAGGCTTTTCGTTTCATCAATTCCCCGCCTCTTACCTACTGTCTTCAATCTCTCTCTCTTTACCGCAATGTTGCCTCACTTTCTCTTTACTTTCTCAATTATAACGGACATTGCTCTTCTGAACTCTCTAACTGCATGCCTCCTCTTTTAAGGAGAGCACACAGCACCAAACTTTCTACATTTTCTCATTCCTTTTCTGTCTAACTATCTAACGCAAGGGTTAAGTGGTATTTTCAATCTTTCATCTACTCAACCGGTGAACTCTGAAACAATCTTCCTCAATCCATCTTCCCTCCTGTTTATGACCTCCCATCTTTCAAATGCAGAGTGTCCTGGCATCTCGAAAACCCCAGACGTTGATTTTGGCTCTCTTCTTCTTCTATTGGGGGAGGGGGCGCTTTTGCGGGCATTCGCTCTTGGCTCCTTCTTCCTGCATAAAAAAAAACATTTATTAAAAGGAGAAAACCTTTACTGAACAGTATAATTACTATTTAAAATATTGAAAATGTTTTGTGTACATCGCAACAATGATCATTTAGGACTACTGTCTACTGTACTTTAGTTAATACATGGCCTTTTTTATTCTTATGGTACTTTCGTACTCTTGGCATCCTCAGTACAGTTTAAGAAAAAGTTTCGCACAGAAATAAAAAAATTTATTACTAATCATTAATGAGGCTAGATTTTGTTTTTGAAATTTTCTAACTATTAACCCCACCCCTAAAAAATCCAAAGAAAAACAGAATATTACTAATTTGTAATTTTTTATGATTTTTCGAAATCGTATGTTTTTAGCGTGGAATCCGAACCACGCCCCACCAGCAGCCCGGTGTCTTAACCACTAGGCTACTCAGGGTACCCATTTATCTACCAACCATTTTCTTTATTGTGCCAGCTGCCGTCACCAGGTCCCGATCCCGGGCCGATGGATTCGTAGTCAGCGACGCTAACCACTACACCACTGCACTGTGACACATACTGCTGGGGTTGTTTAACCTCCTTCGCAACATCTAAGGTCATATGACGGAGGGGACCTACAGCTTTACGTGGGATCCGAACCACGGGTCGCTACATAATCTGGGCGCAGAGGACGGTCTCCCATCCAACTACTACCCAGACCCAGTGTCGCTTAACTTCGCTGATCTCCGGGAAGTGGTGTTACGATATCGGCCACGACGTAGCCCATATATATATATATATATATATATAGAGAGAGAGAGAGAGAGAGAGAGAGAGAATACCTTTTGTATAAAATGTATGTATTCTTTTGTACAATTTTATTTCGGTTCTCTATTCTCAAACAAACAATCGGAAGACAGTGCTAGGCACTGATTTATTTAAAAACATTTCAGTGGGAAACTGTCAATAGTTTTTTACAGTATCACAAGAACACACACACACACACACACCATATATATATATATAATATATATATATATATATATATATATATATAAGGGTCTGTAAGAGTTCCGGCTTCATAAGGATTTAAGATTATTTATTATTATTATTATTAGTAGTAGTAGTATTATGTACTTACTTCTTTATTATTTACTTTTTATAATCCTTATTGGGACAGATTTTTTAAATACCTTATATATATATATATATATATATATATATATATATATATATATATATATATATATATATATATATATATTGTGTGTGTGTGTGTGTGTTCTTGTGATATATAAAACAATTGATATTTTCCCATTGAAGTGTTTTTAAATAAATCAGTGCCTGGCACTGTCTTCCGATTGTTTGTTACAGAACAGAGAATCGAAATAAAATTGAACAAAAGTATGCATACCTACTATATAAAAGGTATTCTCCGTATATTATATACGCATACACCCTCATTAAGTAAGTTTCGCTTAGTTCATTACAATAATAATAGTGAGAATAAAATATAGAAAGATGAACGTACGAGTATAAGGGTTCAACCCCTTTAGTTTATTTTTTTTTGGGGGGGGGGGGGGAGAGTTACGGCTAAAATAAATAAATAAATAAAATAAATTAAAGGAAATGTTTCCATCATTTCTTTATTTCTGACTCGGAGTTCAAACTGGCAAAATTCTGTTTCAAAACTTCCGCTTCCAATTAGAGGAGAAACCAGCAGGGTCCCTTGAGGCACAAGTACATGCAATTCCAATGCAGACCGCAAAATCCTCGATACCAAACAGGAGAAAATTTTTATAAACCAACCTAACCTGACCTATATAACCTTACCTAATAAAATTATCAAAGAACACTGTAACAACTTTGTTGTCTTGGATTTTTGCGCCTTTCAGAAAGTGAATATATGCATGTATGTGGGCAATATGTATGTATGTAATATGTATGTATGTATGTAGTTCTCTCAGGCAAATAATGTATATATATGTACACACACACACACACACACACATACATATTATTTATATATATATAATTAACCTTGGTTTTGCAATTGTTCATTCTGACGAGGATCAAGCTTGTTGCTCCACCTTAGACCTTCAACTTAACGTGGAGACCAAACCACGACCGACCACGTGTGGTCAGAAATTACAGTCCTCGCTCGGACTCGGTCTCACGACATACCGCTCAGCAACCCAACGTCTTAAACACTAGGCTACCCATTTATCTACCAACCAATTTTTATTGTATGGAAGGATGAACAGCTAGGTTGTACGCGCCGATTGCCGTCACTAGGAATCGAACCCAGAGCCGGTGGATTCGTAGTCGTCGATGCTAACCACTACCCCACTGAGGTGTATATATATATATATGTGTATATATATATATATATATATATATATATATGTAGTGGTTAGGGTCGCTGACTACGAATCCATCGGCTCCGGGTTCGAGACCCGACGGCATCCGGCGCGCAGCAAAAACCCAGCTGTTCATCCTTCCACACAATAAAGAAAGTGGTTGGTAGATAAATGGGTACCGTAGGTGGCCTAGTGGTTAAGATGCTGGGCTGCTGATGGGGCGTGGTTCGGATTCCACGTTAAACTGTAGGTCTAAGGTGGAGTGAAAAGCTTGACCTTCGTCAGAATGAACAATTCGGGCGGAAGCTAACCAAAGGTATATATACCGGGTGATAACAAATGATCTTCCCGATTTTAAAGATTTATTATGAAAAAACTAAGAAAGCTACAGCGAAAAACAAGAGACACAAATACAGAAGAACTCAAAAAGTTTTATTTACAAGCTATTGAAGTTCAATATGAGCTCCTTTTGTGTCTCCTTTTGAGGTTACAACATTCCTGAATGAGCTAGTACCTGATCGTTAGATCGGGCGAGGGGGGCCCAGGGCCCATTCCTTGGCCGGCTCGTTCGCCCGCTCTAACCCCTTTGACGTCTTCCTCTGGGGCTACGTAAAAATGAAGTTTTGTTCCACCAATGGCAACAACTTTGGAACATTTGAAGGAAAGGATACGTGACACTGTTAGAAAAGTTCAGTATGATATGCTACAAAATGTATGGAGGGAAACGGAATACCGCTTTGATATTTGCAGTCAGAAAAGGAGCTCATATTGAACTTCATTAGTTTGTAAATAAAACTTTTTGAGTTCTTCTTTATTTGTATATCTTGCTTTTCGCTGTAGCTTTGTTAGGTTTTTCTCAATAAATGTTTAAAATAGGGAAGATAATTTGTAATCACCCGGTGTGTGTGTGTGTGTGTATATATATATATATATATATATATATATATACACACACACAGGGCATTCATAAAAGATCTGAACGATTTGATTCGTTAATAATTTTCATACTAAATAAGATATAAAGCATGAAGCATGTGTAAGCGATACAGCAACTAATAACGTTTTTTTTACAAGACTAAGGTTGTCAACATCCATGAACTACGAATCAGGATCAGGGATGCAATAGCGATGGTCGATGCTGGCATGCTTGAACGCACATGACGAGAAATTGAATATCGATTGGATGTTGTACGGGCGACCAATGGCGCACATGTTGAAGTTTATTAAATATGTATGTAAAACATTTAGCTGTGCGGAGTCACATGGACAAAGTTGTTTCTTTGTATGTTATTGGGTTATCACATTAATAAAGATTGAAATCGTTCAGATCTTTTATGAACACCCTATATATATATATATATATTATATATATATATATATATATATATATATATATATATATATATGACTGATTAGATAGATAGATATAAAATAGATACACAGTGTATATATAAAATAAAACAACACTTCAAATGAATTACCTTTTCTTTATTTCTGAGGGGAAAGTTAAACCTTTTTAGTCTTTATTTTAATTCCATTTATTTTAGTTTCTAATTTAGAAAGGATGAAATTAGTTTCCCGCAAATGTTTCCCTTCAGACGTATTTCAAAGATGAATAAAGTATTATATGAAACTCCTCACTTGATCTTATTGAATTTTCTGCGCAAGTCGAGAATGCGCAGAGTAAATGAAAACTAATTTCGTAAATAGTATTCCCGAATGTACCTTTAGTTTTACAGTGACCGTTACGGCTATTAATAATAAAGTAAAGGGAAGGAAATTGCATGAGTCGTGGAGGAAATAAAAGAGAAAACGGAAACCAACCAAAGAAAACGGTATATACCCGGACTCAACCAAGCGTACGACAGTAACGCCAACAACTATAACCAAACCATAATAATTTGTTTATATATAGTCTATATAAGAAACCACAATAAGAGCGAGGACTTAGACAGTGCTGGGAAACCATGTGTTCTCGTCTGCATAGTGGTGAGAAAAAGGGCGACTTTCACTTCTCGTGTGCCAGGCAAGAATACTGTTCTTCTGTGGTTGCCTGTGGTTCTGTGGAAGACGACCGCAAGTTCGCAGGGTTACGTTCCTGTCAGAATTGCTAACTTGTGGTCACCGAACTTCATTTATTTATTTCTTATGGGAAAAAAAATAGGTTCGGTTTCAGACACCTCCATCGCCCCTAAACCTAATAAACAATATAATAATATCACATTATTATAATATTACAATATTAATAACTGGTATATGACGCTTGATTTGGTCCTCCATCCAGACTGAAAGGGCTGTCTCAACATGCTCGTAGAGTGAATGTCGGACGCTCTTGTTAGTGTTGGGAACAACAGGGCTCTTGTAGGCTGCCCTGATATTCTCCTGGGAGTAAATCGCTATCAAGAAGTTAGGGGGTACATTTGGATATGAAAATTAATGGATGTACATGTATTTAAAATATCGTAACGAAAATAATATATAATAATATAATATAATAATAATATAATATAATAATATAAATAATATAATAATAATAAATAATAATATTTATTTATGTATTATAATTCCTCTTATTACTTTGGAATACTGTTCGCCTACTAAGAATTCCTTATAGTTCCCAAATAGTGCGGAGCACAATTGATACTTCGTCCCCGGCCATCAAAACGTGGGGGGGGGGAGGATTATATGTACCCCCCATGTCCCATCGGGATTTGCGCCCATGTCTTGTATGAACAAATTGTAGATTCGTTCACCCCACCAGCTGCCTTGCGATAGCGCTTGCACTCTCGCCAGCGCACACAATCTATCCAAGACAGCAATCTTCTCGATGCTGACATTTTTGTTCTTCTTGGCCCCGGGAGTCCAAGGAGAAGCAGGAGCATGTCGTTTCTTTCCTTCTCCGTCCATTGTTGCATAAAGCTAAGAGGACTGTATGCAACAGGTGCAAAGAGTTTGAACCAAAGGCGGGATGTGTTGGTGGCTGCACGAAGTTCGTGCGTTTTAATTGGCTCCTGGCCAATGACGCCGAATGGTGGGCTGACCGCTAACTTGCGGTCGATGGCGCAAACTTGCGGTCGTGTACTATATATATATATGAAAATGAAAATGAAAAGGTTTATTGGCAGACTATAGTCCACATGACAAATATTATTAATACAATGACAGTTCATACACTAAGGATAGAAATAAAGGGTGATCCAGAGAAATGGGACCCAAAAGAAACCCCTGTAACTCTTAAAGTATAAGTCCTTTTATAAAATCATACGCATCATTCGAAAGAGGATAGTTACAAGTTTGTACAGGATTGTATAGGTTTTGACAATACAAGACAAGATAAGATACAAAACAAAATAAAAGTGTTAGTTAAAACTAACCCTTCAAGATGACTGCATGGACTGTGGAACAGCTGCGTTTCATAACTGAGAAATATTATGAGCATGGAAGAAGTGTAGTTTCAGCTCAAAGATCTTTCAAGACAAATTTTCAGATGTCAAAATCACCTTCTAAGAAAGTAATCCGTCGGTGTGTCAGAAATTTTTCCCTAACTGGCAGCATTGGAAAAAGAAAACCAACTGGAAGAGTGCGCACAGCAAGGATAGACGAGATCATTAACAGAACTCATGAAATTGTACAGGATAATCCTAACATACGCATCAGACGTGCTTCTCAGCTGTTAGGAGTTGGATATGGAACAACACACCGTATATTCAAGCAAAATTTAATGCTCTTTCCATATAAAATTCAAACAGTGCAACAACTAAACGATGGAGATTTCGCACGAAGACGACAATTCTGTCAATGGATCCAACAGAAGGTAAATGACACCACCAATTTTCTAGCAACTTTGATTATGTCAGACGAAGCCCATTTTCACTTGAACTGTAAACAAACAAAATTGTCGTTTCTGGGCAACAGAAAATCCATTGAATATTACCGAAGTCCCGTTGCATAGTCAGCGTGTAACTGTTTGGTGTGGTCTTACTGCATCTCAGATCATAGGGCCGTACTTTTTCGAGGATTCCACCGGAAACACGGTCACTGTAAATGGTGATCGCTACGAAAAAATGTTGACCGATTTCCTTATTCCTAAATTAAGAGATCTTTGTCTAGAAAACCACTGGTTCAAACAAGACGGAGCTACCTGCCATACCACGAGGAACTGCATGGCAGTTTTGCGTCAAACGTTTCCAGGCGAATTAATCTCAAGATTTGGAGACGTTGAATGGCCCGCAAGGTCTCCGGATTTTTCTCCCTTAGATTATTATCTCTGGGGATATTTAAAGAGTAGGGTCTACATAAATAACCCAACGACCTTGCAAGAATTGAAGGCCGCCATCACAAATGAGATACAGGCCATACCACCGCACACTCTTGCAAAAGTGATGCAGAACTTACAAGCGAGAACACTGGAATGCTTGGCAACTAATGGAGCACATTTGAAAGGAGTCATTTTAAAAAAATAAATATTTCATAATAAACTTGTAACTCTACTCTTTCGAATGATATATAGTTTTTATGAAAGGAATTAAATATTAAGAATATTTGGCTTTTTTTTATGGGTCCCATTTATCTGGATCACCCAGTATATACAATTGATTAGAAATAATACTGCACTGTCGAAGTTAAGTGGAGCTACAGACAGACGTTTTCGTACCAAGAAGTCCATAGCTTAGACTCAGGCAGGGATTCCCAAAGTGGTCTGTACAGACCCCCAGGGGTCTGTAGGAAGCTTCCAGGGGGTCTCTAAGCTTTTGGAAAAATAGTAACATTAACTATATTAAAATAAATTTCCATTTCACACTAGACATTCGGTAAGTGTTTATTAAACTGGTTTAATGAGCGTAGAATGTTTAATTTTACATTAATTTAAAAGCTATCTATGTTTATGAAATATACTATAGTTTGTAACTGAATTCATAATTTTTTTTTGTGGGGGGTCTATGTCCGTACGGAATTAATATTTAGGGGTCCTTCTTGGTAAAAGTTTGGGAACCCCTGGCTTAGAGGATAAATGGCAGGACTCATGGATAGCTTGGATGATCGGGTTGGTTGATTTTTTAATTCTTTGCATTAGACTGTGTTGAGCACGTCTTGTTACCTCCGGGAAGCTCGGGACATTGCGGGTAGCAAACATTTATATATATATATATGGGATGAATTTCACAATTAAACACGTGAAGTGAATGAATATATATATATATATATATATATATATATACAGGGTGTCCCATAAGTCCGGTTTCATAAGAAAATTTATTTTAAATTAAATTTGCAGGAGTAATACATTAAAACTAAAACAAATGTTAAAATTGATGTCTTATTTTGGGACCTTTTTTTTTTTGTTGCAGGTAGAATAACACGCAATGGCTAATATGGAAGTGGGTTACACTGCGGAAGAAAAGGCTCCGCCAGTTCACTGAAATGGTAAACCACTTTCAGAAGGGCTGAGGATTTAAATAACTAGGTAGATTTGATTATGTTCATTAAATTTTATTTAACTAGTATAGCGTATCTGATTGACAAAGATAATCGAGGTCTTTTACTAAGCTCGCTAGGCCAATTTTCTCGGCCTTAGCGCTGAGTCGTGCGCTCTATCGGCTCTGTCTCCCCGCACTCCTTTACTCTTAGGCTCTTTTATAGACTCAAATCATAAAGTAGGAATGATATTTGAAAGGGGGGAATATTAACTTTGAATAAGTAAACAGATTTTTTCTTGGAAAATACACATTAATAATTATTCCACATTGCATAATCACTTTGTGTTTTCCCTATTGATATAGTATTATATGAGATATATATATATATATGTATATATATATATATATATATATATATATATATATATATGAAAATTATTTCACGAAAGTAACACGTGAAAAATATTTATGATGAATAAAACCACGAAGGAAAGGAAACACAAAAAGGTGCTCAAGCGCTTTCGTCTAATGACATCCTCAGGAACACTGAAGTACATAAAAGGTTACGGCCTATATATAGGTTACAGAAAGAAAAAAAAAATAATAAATAACATACATACACACAAACACATATATATATAATACATATACATACATATCTACACACATACATATATATATATATATATATATATGCAATAAACGGAGAAGTAAAAATAAAAATTAAAAATTAAAGACTAGAGGATTAACCAAGAGGCATACAGATTTGTAAGGAAAAATATCGATTTTTAGCACAAGATCAAATGAATTAAAAATACAAATTTATACTGGAAATCTACCCGGGTTTTAACACTTTGCCTTTTAGAGTCAAGTTTCGATATATATAAATAAAATGAAGATTAAAAGTTAATAAAGTAGCGTACAAGTTTACCAAAGATTTAGCGTCCTACCCTTTTTATCTAAATTTGTTTTGAAGGAATTCAAAACAACAGGATCGAGTTGAAAAAGACCTTTGCTTATGTTGAAGTTATTTGAAAGTTGGATAATGGCGGACTCAAGAATATTTCTATTGACAATGTTACTAGAATTAAATAAAACTGAAGCATTATTCCAATCAATACAGTGGGATAACTCTGACAAATGGACAAAAAGAGCACTGGACAACTGTCCTGTTCTAACGGAATATTGATGCTGTTTTATACGTGTGTGCAAATCCTTTCCCGTCTGACCTATGTAAAAGGAATCACATTGTTTACACCCAATTTTATAGATAATGCCTGAATTATTGGTAGGGCTATTTTTACTATGATATTTTTCACAATATTGTTATATGAAAATACTACATTAATATCCAAAAAGTTTAAGTACATTAGCAATGCCTAAAAAGCCCGGGAAAAATGGAAGTACTAAAATATTTTTGACAAAGTACGAGTGTTATTATTGATACGATAGAAAGTTCGTTTTGCCTTGTTGAGACAAGATTCCATAAACGCAGATGGGTAACACAGATCACTTCCAATACCGTTGATTTTTTCCAATTCGGCATCGATGTATTCCGGACTGGCGATCCTAAGGGCGCGGAGAAACATTGATGAAAAAATGGCCTTCTTAGTCGGGGTGTCATGTCCCGAGTAAAAGTGTACGTAGGACAAATTGTTTGTTGTTTTCCGATAGATACTAAACTTAAAACCTGAGCTTTCCCTATGTACCCGCACATCCAAAAATGGGATTGAATTGTCTTGTTCCACTTCTAAAGTAAACTTAATGGAGGGGACTTGATCATTTAATTGAAGGAGGAAGTTATCCAGGTCACGATTCATGGGCTAGATACACAAAATATCGTCGACGTACCCCAACCAAGGGATGCCAACCCCCAGGATTCTCGGAATGTAAGTAATTTCGAAAAACTCCATATAAATATTGGAGAGGAGGGGCGATAAGGGGTTGCCCATGGCCATCCCAAACACTTGTTGATAATACTCGTTATTGAAAGTGAATTTACAGTCTTTGATGCAAAGCTTAATAAATTCCAAAACAATGTGTGAAGGTAGTGGCAGGTCATACTTATGTAATTCTTGGGAGAGAAAGTCAAGCATATCATCAATCGGCACTTTTGTAAACAATGAACAAACGTCAAAACTGATCAATCTATCGTTAGTTTCAGTACGTGCATTATTCAATTTTTCAGTAAGATCCATGGAATTTTTTACATGTGAATCAGAGATAGTTCCGAGAATGGGGGACAAGACTTTGACAAGCCATTTGGAGAGTTTATAAGTAATAGAGCCCACCGAGCTAATTAAAACCCACAAACCTGGCAACCCTATGCGCCCTATTATTAGCTCGGTGGGCTCTATTACTTATAAACTCTCCAAATAGCTTGTCAAAGTCTTGTCACCCATTCTCGGAACAATCTCTGATTCACATGTAAAAAATTCCATGGATCTTACTGAAAAATTGAATAATGCACGTACTGAAACCAACGATAGATTGATTAGTTTTGACGTTTGTTCATTGTTTACAAAAGTGCCGATTCACGATATGCTTGACTTTCTCTCCTGAGAATTACATAAGTATGACCTGCCACTACCTGCACACATTGTTTTGGAATTTATTAAGCTTTGCATCAAAGACTGTAAATTCACTTTCAATAACGAGTATTATCAACAAGTGTTTGGGATGGCCATGGGCAACCCCTTATCGCCCCTCCTCTCCAATATTTATATGGAGTTTTTCGAAATTACTTACATTCCGAGAATCCTGGGGGTTGGCATCCCTTGGTTGCGGTACGTCGACGATATTTTGTGTATCTAGCCCATGAATCGTGACCTGGATAACTTCCTCCTTCAGTTAAATGATCAAGTCCCCTCCATTAAGTTTACTTTAGAAGTGGAACAAGACAATTCAATCCCATTTTTGGATGTGCGGGTACATAGGGAAAGCTCAGGTTTTAAGTTTAGTATCTATCGGAAAACAACAAACAATTTGTCCTACGTACACTTTTACTCGGGATATGACACCCCCACTAAGAAGGCCATTTTTTCATCAATGTTTCTCCGCGCCCTTAGGATCGCCAGTCCGGAATACATCGATGCCGAATTGGAAAAAATCAACGGTATTGGAAGTGATCTGTGTTACCCATCTGCGTTTATGGAATCTTGTCTCAACAAGGCAAAACGAACTTTCTATCGTATCAATAATAACACTCGTACTTTGTCAAAAAATATTTTAGTACTTCCATTTTTCCCGGGCTTTTTAGGCATTGCTAATGTACTTAAACTTTTGGATATTAATGTAGTATTTTCATATAACAATATTGTGAAAAATATCATAGTAAAAATAGCCCTACCAATAATTCAGGCATTATCTATAAAATTGGGTGTAAACAATGTGATTCCTTTTACATAGGTCAGACGGGAAAGGATTTGCACACACGTATAAAACAGCATCAATATTCCGTTAGAACAGGACAGTTGTCCAGTGCTCTTTTTGCCCATTTGTCAGAGTTATCCCACTGTATTGATTGGAATAATGCTTCAGTTTTATTTCATTCTAGTAACATTGTCAATAGAAATATTCTTGAGTCTGCCATTATCCAACTTTCAAATAACTTCAACATAAGCAAAGGTCTTTTTCAACTCGATCCTGTTGTTTTGAATTCCTTCAAAACAAATTTAGATAAAAAGGGTAGGACGCTAAATCTTTGGTAAACTTGTACGCTACTTTATTAACTTTTAATCTTCATTTTATTTTTATATATATCGAAACTTGACTCTAAAAGGCAAAGTGTTAAAACCCGGGTAGATTTCCAGTATAAATTTGTATTTTTAATTCATTTGATCTTGTGCTAAAAAATCGATATTTTTCCTTACAAATCTGTATGCCTCTTGGTTAATCCTCTAATCTTTAATTTTTAATTTTTATTTTTACTTCTCCGTTTATTGCATATATATATATATATATATATATATATATATATATATATATATATATATATATATATATATATTGTATGTGTGTAGATATGTATGTATATATATATATATATATATATATATATGTGTTTGTGTGTATGTATGTTATTTATTAATTTTTTTTTTTTTTCCTGTAACCTATATATAGGCCGTAACCTTTTATGTACTTCAGTGTTCCTGAGGATATCATTAGACGAAAGCGCTTGAGCACCTTTTTGTGTTTCCTTTCCTTCGTGGTTTTATTCGTCATATATATATATATATAATTTGTCTAATTTTAAACGTAATCCAGTATTAATAAAAATACACATAAAATAAACACCGAAATTCAATCGAGATTTTTTTTCTGAACGTTTAGAAATCAATAAATAATAATTTTTTTTTTATTTCCAACTGGAGATAATCCCATGAAACGGATTGACATGGACGGACATGTCCCAGTTCCCTAGATTGCATATTTAGTTGGGATTAAACTTTCCGTTGTCGAATTAGTGTCACTGATGAAGTTTAGGAAAATCCGCCAAATTGCAAACTTTTCTGTTCCATTTTAAATCATTTATTACTTTTATTTGTCACTGATTTATCTTTGGCAAAAGTAACTTTATAATGCGATCAAGAAAGTTACTCATTTTATTATGTATTTTCCCGCTGACGACCGACATATTACAAATGCATGAAATAATATTAATATTTTACGCAAACTAACTTCACTTATGAAATCAAGAAACACCACAATTATTTTTTACAATAATTTACAAGTTCCTACCAATTTTTAGATTAGAAAACAATTGTGTGTGTGTGTGTGTGGTGTGTGTGTGTGTGTGTGTGTGTGTGTTTATAGAAGATCCTGCCATATCTTCCCCTCATCTCCATACACAACATGAGCTTTCTCTCTTCATTAAAACATTCCCTTCGTTAAAAACAAGAAGGTTTTGATATAAATTTCGAGGATCTTTTTCCGATAATTAGTGACCTTCGGAGAGCCCTTAAGGGTCGTGACCTTAAAAACAAAATAAGGGTGTTTTTGTTCCTGAAATCTCGAGTCTCTCCGAGTCTATGGTTCTTACGGTGTCATCGTCTTTTCAAATATAGGGAGAAGGATTCCTTGTAGTGTAGAAAAGGTTGTGCAGCCAGTGCAGGACAGTTGTTTACCTGAATAATTACGGTTGTATTTTTGTATATCTTTATTTGGTTGTTGTGGTTCTTGTTAAATTTTCATTTTTTGTTGTTTCAGAATTTGAAGGATTTTGGCAAATCTTTTGTGAGCTTTATTACTAATGGGCTTTATTATTAATTATTATTAATTACGGAGTGCTTACGTAGCCGGGCTACCCGGCTATTTAACGTAAGAGCTTACGTAACCGGGCTACCCTGTCAAATAATAAACAATAAACAATTTACGTAGCCCAGTCATTCACATATACTTTGTTACACTCTTTGTATATTATCTGGTAAAAGATGCTTAAAATTAATCGAAACCTACGGGAAAATTATTGAATGCCCGGGTAGGTCAACTGTACGCCATTGACGACTGGATAGTTAAGTCGTGATATTTTCATTAAAACTTTCGAAAATATGACCCGGTTACGTAAACTGTTTATTAATTGACCGTGTAACACGGCTACGTAAGCACTCCGAACAATTATTTATTTGACTGGGTAGCATGGCCTCGCAAGCTCTTACGTTAAATAGCCGGGTAGCCCGGCTACGCAAGCTCTTCCTACTAATCAAATAGAGTTGCATCGTATTCAGCTCACTGAATTCAATTATGTATACAATTAGTTGCTGAAGTAGTTCTTATTTCATAGAGATGATGGTCAGCATACGTAAGATCTTTTTACCTTCCCTTCAACATTTTAAATAAAATGGATTTTAAATCATATGTACTCTACAGTAATGCATAAACAGGAGGTTTGAAGATGCAGATATTCTGAAAATTTGTCTAGTTTGTGAAGAGCAAGATGAAGTTTCACGACAGGAGTTTCTGAGCCGATTATACATAGGTGGTACCTTTGGAAGGAAACCTAAATTTTGGGCACAGCTTGCTCCTGATGAATCATGCGCCCAGACCTAGAAAACCAGGAGTGCCTGCAATGCAAACTGACGACAAACCTACATAAAAGGATTATAGAGTGAAGTACCTAATGTTGCTTCCAATGGTGATCAACGGAAGCCTCGTTAGCATATTGACCTACTATATACAATAGGGTGTGTCACTTTTGGACGTTTTTGAAAAGTTATGGTGCTTAGCTCTTATATTGTGACAAATTGACCAAAAACCATGAATAAACCAAAACAAAAGACAATCGGGTAATATTTAGGGTCCCCGCCCCCCATTTGAAAAATAAGCCCCCTATTCACACAAAAAATGGTGATTTTTGGAGATATTTTTGGTCATAGTTTCCTTATTAATCATCGTATTTAAAAACTTTTGCAACCAAAATGTAGAGAATAACGGTATCCTCTTATTGTGAACGTTTTAAAACTATTTTAGTTGTATACGGTGCTGATATTTGAGTGGACCTTATGAAATTTTTCCCTCTGTTTTCATTTCTATAACATTTATTTACAGTATTTCCAGGTTTTATCTACAAAAAGTATGCAAATATAACCAAATGTATGATAAATTTGCTTTTCTTTCAGAATTCTATTATAGATTTGCTTAATTTCATAGTTTATTAAAATTAGTCAATAGTCATGGCTAACAGTAAGTCAATATTAAGAACAGACCTAAGAAAATATGATTCTTTATTGGGAAAGTTAGTGGAAGACATATGCGCAAGAGAAGGAAGCATGCTTCCAACGAATAGTGAAGTTCTCAGTCACTTTTTCTTCTTGAGAAGGGATCAAATGAAAAGCGACAATGTGTCAAAGGAAGAAAATATTTTGAGAGTATTAGATAAGGTAGAAAAGGTATGGATTATGGGTGGCATACCATCAAAATCCGTTAGAAAGCAGAAAGAACCCCAAAAAATGTTGTGGGATTTGATAAAAGAGCATGAGAAGCTGGGTTAAAATATAAAGAAGAAATGTTATGAAACCCAAAAAACATCTTTTCTGTCTCGTTTAGATAACTTATTTGATATATCAACTGAAAATGTATGTAATGAGATCCAAAATGATACATTGAGAACTATACAACAGAAGAATGAGGATCTTCGCCTTTTGAAAGATCAGCGAAGTGCTAGAATATATTCTCTGGGTCCGATCGATAAAGCTTATGTAGCCAAACTGATGAAAAAGACTGATAGAATAGGTGAAGAACGAAGAAAATTGAAAGAAAAAGAGCGAAAGGCATTAGAAGAAGAGACACACAAACTTGAATCATCTGAAGGCGAGTTAGTGGACTCAAGTAATGGTGAAGATGATTTTACTCCGAGCCCAGGCCCGTCAAAACGTCCTAAGTTACTAAAGTCAACATTAATATCTAATACAGCTGATCGTTTAGGACTATCATTCGGACAACGCTCGACATTTGCATCTGTGGTAGCAGCTGAATGTGGGCTAGATTTAAAAGAGATGTCATTATCGAAAAGTACTTCTGCGCGAGCTGCGAAAAAGTCGAGGAAAGCTACTGCTGACACTATTAGAGTCGTTCAACCCACCTCAATATTGTGTAGTCCACTGGGACAGCAAAATGATACTGAATGTTTAAGGAGGAAAGCATTCAGGAGGAAAGCATGATCGATTGGCAATACTTATATCAGGAGAGAATGTTGAGAAACTTCTCTCGATACCCGATATCGGTGTCTCAACTGGATCGACACAAGCTTGTACCGTTTTTAGCACAATCCAAGAATGGAAATTACAGGATAAGGTTTACGGAATGATATTCGATACTACTTCATCCAATACTGGCTGGATAAAAGGGGCTTGTAAAGTACTGGAAGACCTCTTTGGAAAAAAATTATTAGGGCTCGCTTGTCGCCACCATATGGCAGAACGAGTTTTGTCAGCAGTGTATCTAAAGGTATTTGGAAAATCTACTTCACCCGAAAACGAATCTTTCAAGACCTTCAGAGATGTTATATGGGAGAAGCTAGGGATCAAGTAAAGATAAGCACCCCCAACCTTTTTTAGTTAGCATTATAAGCCTAACTAACGAAAATATCACGACTTAACCTAACCAATCGTTAGGTCAACTGTACGCCCTTGACGATTGGTTAGGTTAGGTCGTGATATTTTCGTTAGTTACTTATAAAGCTAACTAAAAAAGGTTGGGGGTGCTTATCTTTACTTGATCCGAAGCTAGATACTAAGCAACCCTTCAAACAGCTATCTATCAATGACAGACATCTCAAAGACCTAAAAAAATGCGTCATAGATTTTATGACAGATTTGCTCAAAGATAACCAGAGCCTTCCCAGGGATAATTACAAAGAGGTAGCTGAAACAACTACTGTATGCTCGCTTTAGGAGAAATTCCTGCCAGAGGAATACACTGGATCAAGCCAAGAGCTCTCCATCACGCCAGATGGATGGCTGTCATATTGTATACGAATAAGATGTTCGCATTTTCACACCAAGCCGGATATGATAATGTTACAATAAAAAAGCTGGAAAGAGTTGCTTGTTTATATTGCTGATCTACTGTACTCCAAGTACTGGCTATCAGTCACCAACCCACTTGAGGCTCCTGAAAATGACCTCCTATACAATGAATTGGTTCAGTACAAAAAGATTGACATGGAAGTAGCGGAAGCTGCCCTCAACACTCTAAAAGGTCATTACTGGTACCTATCTGAAGAACTTGTAACCCTTTCTCTCTTTGGAGATTTACCTCATAGTGAAAAGGACAAGGTGGCCAAAAAACTTTCCTCTTTCAATCAACCACCAGAATTCAAACAGGGTAAGCCGATATTTCCCCTCCTAAAAGAACGAATTAAAATTCAGCAATTAGTTAGTCCAAACTCATGGTTTGTATTCAAAGTCCTTGGTTCAACGGGAGATTGGATAAGGACTCCAGCTGTAACGTGGGACAGCAACAATGATTTTCAACGGATGAAGAGAATACTCTCTCCAACTAAGGTTGTTAATGACACTGCAGAAAGGGGTATCAAACTTTTGCAGGATTTTCATGGCTCATGTAGGGATGAAGGTGAATTTCAGGCATTGCTTCAAGTTGTTGAGGAAAAGAGGCGTGTTTTCCCAAAGTTTTCCAAACAAGGTCTCTTGAATTTGTAATTTCTTTCCATTTATAATTTCATTTCATTTACAATTTTTCATTATAATTTCAAAAATAGCACTTTGCTTCTATTTGATTAAAATTGTTTTGTGTTTGTATTTCATAATAAAAAATAAAAAAAAAGATGGGGCTTCTTTGCATATTTTTTTAGATTAATAAAAATTTAAGTATACAGTTGTCATTTTTTTTTTGGCAAAATTTACTAATTTTAACCTACTAAACATGTGCAAAGTTGTTTCCACTTTGAATCTCTAAAGTCTAAACCAAAAAAGTGTTGTTCATTTAAGCCCATCTGCATTTTTTTTTAATATTTTCAAAGCCCATCGCGGCAGAGCTGCATTGGGATGATGCTCTATGGATGGCGGTGACATCCAAAGTATACATATAAGATAATATTTTATTGCAGTTCAGATATTCCAAAGATATAAAACAGCAGCATTTTTCTCTTAGAAAATGCATCAAAATGACCAAAGAGATATAAAAAATGTAATAAATTTAACTCAAAGGTTAATAAAAACTATTAAGATTGAAGCGCATTATTATTCTCTACATTTTGGTAGGTAGCAAAATTTTTGAAATATGATTAGTAAGGAAACTATGACCAAAAATATCTCCAAAAATCACCATTTTTTGTGTGAATAGGGGGCTTATTTTTAAAATGGGGGGCGGGGACCCTAAATATTACCCGATTGTCTTTTTTTTTGTTTATTCATGGTTTTTTGGTCAATTTGTCACAATATAAGAGGTAAGCACCATAACTTTTCAAAAAAAGTCCAAAAGTGACACCCTAGTGGTCAGAAATGAATCCTCATGCCATTGTGGAAAGTAATTTTCAATATCGGTTCAGTGTCAATGTGTGGTGCGGTATTCTCTACGGTCAGCGGATTGGTCCGTTTATCTTCGAAGGTGGTCTTACAGGTGACATTTATCTGCGATTTTTGCAAGACGAACTGCCGCCATTGTTAGATGTACCTTTGGCAATGGCAACACGATTGCGTATGTACAGTATTTCTAAGAAGACGGAGCTCCTCCCCATTTTAGCCGCGCAGTGAGAACGCATCTCGATGATCGCTTGGTGGTGGTGCACAAAATTGGCGACCCAGGTCTCCGGACAGGGCCGGATTAACCATTAAGCAAAATAAGCCAGTGCTTAGGGCATCAAGGGAAGGGGGGCACCACAGAAATTTTCCATTGTCGGATTTACCATGGATTTATTATACTATTATAATACCAACAGAACAACTATGCAACAAGGCAGGCTGGATGCCTTATCTCTACTAAGTATAGAAGCAGATGTGTTACGTAAGATTAGTTTTGAGGATCTGATCAAAGACTTTGCAATTAAAAAAAGTAGGAGAAAACTTTTCAAATATAAATGAAGTGGAAGTATACAAAAATAAACATTATTTTCCATCTTACTGTAAGTTTTGTTTCATTTCAAAAAATAAAATTTTATTTTATGGTTTATTTTTGTTTATATTTTGAATTACATATATATGGGGCACCAAAATCTTTTAAGTGCTTAGGGCCTCTAAAGGTCTTAATCCGGCCCTGTCTCCGGACCTAAACCCTCTAGATTTTTATCTGTGGGAGCGCTTGAAACAGCTGGTGCACCAGAGAAACGTGGAAACAAGCGATGCATTGCTCCGTCGCATTTTGGATGCTGCAGCTCTCATAAAGGACATTAATGAACTAATGCGAACTACACGCGCGATTCACAGACGAGCCGTGATGTGTACTGAGGCCGAGGGTAGTCATTTTGAACAGTTATTGGAAATTCATGAATAAAAACTTTAGCAAATATTTGTTCGCTTATTCTTATTTTTAAACATTCAAACATCCATAGCTCCATAACTGTTAAGAATCAGACCTATGTTCATATGGAGTTTTTGACTGAGAATGACCTCAGCTATAAGCTCCCAAAGTTATGACATTTCGTCGTGACCCACCTTGTATATATATATTTGTCCATAACTGCAGATGCATTTTAAAGGGCTTTCTAGGTATAGAGGACCTAGTCAGCACCTGTAGCTCAGTGGGTGACCCATTTCCCTATAAACGAAGACACTGAGGTCGAGAGTAGTATAGCCGCAAAAGGGGAGCGTGCAAGAATGTTGCAAGTGATGACGTAATGTCGCAATGTTGCAAAGGGGGGTGTGGGTTGTTGCAAAGGTGGGTGGATGTTGTTGCAAATGGGGTGGGGGTTGTTGCGAAGGGGGTGGGGGTGGGGGTTGCAAAAAAAAAAAAAAAAAAAAAAAAAGTACTGGCCTTTGTTGCCAACCTAGGTTGCAAGGGGCATGCAACTTGGGGGCCTCCCCCAAGCTATTCCCCCCAAAGGGCCAGAGAGAAAGGAGGAGAGAAAGGAGGAGAGGTGTTCACCTGGCAGGAGCCAAGTGCATATTAAGACTTCAGCCGAGTCGGCGTTGTTTTATAGGCTCCTAATCAGCCAGAATCAGCCAGTTGGCTGAATCAGCCAGTTGACTGAGCCAAGGGGGGAGGGGTACAACTGAAGGAGAGAGAGACACCTGAAGAAGAGAGAGACGCCTGAAGGAGAGAGAGGGACACCTGTAGGAGAGAGACACCTGTAGGAGAGAGAGACACCTGAAGGAGAGAGAGGAGTTCGTTCTCCCCCAAGTTATTTTCGTTTTCCTAACCTAAGAGGCCACTAAGGGGTTTTACCAAAGGGCCTGAAAGAGAAGACCAGAGGTCCTTGCTCGGCTGGGAGCCGAGCTTGAATGAGTCTTTCATCAACTTCTCGGTCTTTTATAAGCCTCTATTCTGGCTGAGTTGCCAGATAGCGCAATGTGTTCAGTTGCCAGATAGCGCCATGTGTCCCAGAAATATTAATCATCCATTGTGTAACACAATATGACGGTAGTTATTCCAATTAAATTCTGTTTATTAAATAAATACACACTCAATCTTTATTAATTGCATACCTTTCCAGTTTTTTTGCAATGATCGGATTGCTCTTGCTAGATATATATTATTATGCTATATATATATATATATACACATTCTTTTAAACATCTTATGTTAGGTAAATATATATATATATATTATTTATTTTTCATATTATAACATTTAATTTTAGTTTAACGTTTAGAAGCAAATTTAAAATTAACTTGAACTTCATTGAACTTAAACTTTTCGAAACAAATAACATAGTTTATCACACATAATTCGAAAACTTCATAATAGAAAATAATTAATTTTATGGTTAACTAGTTTATTTCGTTTACTATAATTATATATATACAGTCTTTTAAGCAGCTTATGATATATATATATATATATATATATATATATATAGAGTTTCACTATAGATGTATAGATGCATATAGGGTTTTACAATAGATGTATATAGTGTTTAACGATTAGAATCAAATATAACATTAACTTGAACTTCATTAAACTTAGTTAAACTTATCGAATGTTCTGAAAAGCACGGCTTATAATTTCCTTCCCCATATCCGTACAAAATAGCACTTCAAGACATTATTGTATAGAAATAAGGTAACACAAGTACTACAAGAAATAAATAAAAGAAGTACCCACAAAAAAATCTGTAGTGATGTTCTTCGGAAAGAGCTTCAATTCGGTTGCCAGATACCACTTTTTACCATTATTATGGTGAGTTGTCTCCAACTAAAAGATTTCGTTGTGAACAGCAACTCATAATGAGAGACCTTCCCCCCAATCCCTGACAAGTCTCCCTTCATTTCAAATGAAGAGAAATTATGAAACACACGCTTGTCTGTGCACAAAGCATATAAAAAACCATAATATATTTATATAGTTAATCAATCGAGCCCCATCTATATATAGATGTTTATAGTGTTTTACAATAGATGTATATAGTGTTTAACGATTAGCTCCATCAAATAAAGCATTTCAACAATGATTTCACTGTTTCAGAAAGATTTACGTATGACTTAAAAATATATTATTGATATGCCTAACTTAAGATGAGGATGCTTTTATAGTTTACAGCATCTTTTAAAAGTTTAACTCCCAAGTTATAAAGTAATTATCAACCGGATTGATTAAAAGTAAAGGCAACTTTCAATATATTTTAGTAATATAACAGAATTAACAAAGTTACCCAATAAATAATTCGTTAGACAGAAAATGAATTTTTATAAGGGATACCCAACTAATTATGACGCATATTAAATTAAAAAATAATAACAAACGTAAATAAAGCGTATATTAAATTTTTTTTTCGTTTTATTCTTTCCTTCTTATTGATAACTTATTTAAACTAATCTCTGTATATGTGCTTATTTAATCACAATGATTTAAGTTTAAAAGTAAAAACTGTTTTCTGTGAAAACATATGATGATAATTATTTTTATTCTGTTCTTCGGAAAGAGCTTCAATTCGGTTGCCAGATACCACTTTTTACCATTATTATGGTGAGTTGTCTCCAACTAAAAGATTTCGTTGTGAACAGCAACTCATAATGAGAGACCTTCCCCCCCAATCCCTGATAAGTCTCCCTTCACTTCAATCCACTTTTTACCATTATTATGGTGAGTTGTCTCCAACTAAAAGATTTCGTTGTGAACAGCAACTCATAATGAGAGACCTTCCCCCCAATCCCTGATAAGTCTCCCTTCACTTCAAATGAAGAGAAATTATGAAGCACACGCTTGTCTGTGCACAAAGCATATAAAAAAACCATAATATATTTATATAGTTAATCAATCGAGCCCCAATCTATATATATATATATATATATATATACTCGTACATTCCCCAGCTATGTTTGTATATGAGCAACTCGTGCACACACACACACACACACACACTGGAAACCAATGCATTTTTTCATCTCTCCTGGGTATCTTCTGAATGGATTATCGACCCACAGTTTAATGTGGAAACGAATCCTCTTTTTAAAATATAATTAGAAGGTATATATATATATATGGAAGGGCTGTAGTATCTCGTTTCACCGAAATAAAATCAAAACAAGCGCTCGTGTTCGCATCAATTCGAATCATCCCTAGATACCTTTTTCGGGCCAAGGGCTTATCCTTCTACAAGCTATTCGAGCAGAAACCACCACTTACTTCAAATATTAATATTCTCATTGTTATTATTTCTACAATGAAGATATTTACGCGTATTTTGTATGGTATCATATTCTTAGCTAACTTCTCTGTTATTGAAAGAAATACACACAATTATATTAAATAACACTCCGCGAAAGAAATAAGGTAGGCAAACATGAGAGTACTAACAAACATATATATATATATATTAGGCCGTTTCGAAAAATCGAAATTTATGATGGCTCAACGCACACATACTAAAAACGTAATATGTCATGAATAAAGACTTCCTGCAAAATATTAAGACAAGAGCTTATTGTTATCCCACCCCTCAATGCATATCTATTTTACTCCTCATGAGAAAATTTTCATTTTTCTAGCAAATATATTTATTTATTTTGTGATGTCCTCTTAAATTTGGTATATAAAATTCATAAATAAAATTGGAAGATAAGTAGGTCATTTTCAGGAATGGTCCAGTAACCCCCTATATTCTTTAGAGAGAATTCTAGAAAATTCTTCCTTCAGGATAACTATTCTAGAATTTCCATTTTTTCCCTTTATGGATTATATGATGTTTTATTTGCTTTTTCATCTATAATTACTGATATTTTCACAAGTTTACTGTTCTAGAAAGGTTACTTCATGTTACTTTACAACTTTCTTACAGTAATCAAGTCATAATATAATTTAGGTGAGTGATTAATGATTATATTATATTATTATTAAGACTAACAGGTGGTAAAACTTTTTCCCTCAGAATTATGGCAAAAACCAGAAACAAGTGTGAAGTCTGGTTGGTCGGACAAGTGCTGGAAGAGGGTTTTTCTGAGAAGCAGCTTCCAACTAACAGTGATGTCCTTAAACGTCTTTTTATCACATTAAGGTGGGAAAGCAAAATGTCTCTGTAGCTTGCGCAACTGTAGCCAACGAAGTTATTGCTATTTGGGAAACAGCCTCCTTAATTACATCCCACAAGCCTTATATTGTCTCAAAGCTTAAAAGGCTTTACAATAAGCATGAAGGGCTGGTCAAGAACCGAACTCGACGAACTCCTACCCAAGAGAAGAATGAAGCAGAATTTGTCACCAGCTTAAAGAAGCTTTTCGATGTAGCTCATTCAGAAGTGGAAACAGAAATAAAATTGCAGGAGGATAAAGATTTTCTTAAGGATCAAAGGAACGATCGGAAAATGATTATGGGTCCAGAAGACAAGGAGTTTTCAAGAAAGGCAAAAGCACGACAGATAAGCATGGAAAGAATGGAAAAACTTCGCAGGAAATCAAAGGAAGAAATGAGGCAATTGACAAAGGTTGTGGATCTCAACCAATGTGAAAATTCCGGTTCAGGAGGAAGTGAAGAATCATCTGGTGATGAATTGTTCTACAGAGCACTCTCATCATCATCTTCAAAAAAGGAGAAGCTTGAACCAGGTGTAATTGTTAGGGATAAAAAGTTCTTGGCTGCTCTGGACCGCACTGGAACATCTGCAAGAGCTGCTATGCACATTGTGGCACCTGCCCTTTCAGCTGCTGGAGTGGAAATTGAAGAGATCACGCTTTCATCATCCTCTATCTACAGGTCTCGGCGATCAACACGGATGCAGATGGGAGAAGACATTAAAGCCAGTTTCCAACCAAATACCCCTTTAATAATTCATTTTGATGGAAAGCTTCTTCCATCCATGCATGGGGGTAAGATTGATGTGATGCCCATTGTTGTGACTGGTGCAGGCGAATTAGAAAAATTACTGTCTATTCCAAAGCTTATTTCTGGAACGGGAGAAGAAATGGGGAGAGCAGTTTTAGATGTTTTGAAGCAATGGCCACAAGTAAATGAGTGGGTAGCAGGCCTTTGTTTTGATACTACTGCAAGCAATACAGGTATCCATGCTGGGGCTTGTACCATCATCCAAAAGGCCCTTCAGAGATCACTCCTTTTTCTGGCATGCCGCCACCATATCCACGAGCTTCTTATCACTGCAGTTTTTGACATGTTTTTCTCTTCTTCGGGTCCATAAATTCCCTTATTCAATCGATTCAGAGATTGTTGGGATAACATTGATCAGCAGAATTACAAGCCCTATGAACCCAATGATCTCACCTCAGAATCTTTAGATCATTGGATCTTGAAGCACAGAGACAAGCTTATTTCTTTCATCAACTCCAAACTTCAAGAGGGCCACACTCGAGGTGACTACAGGGAATACTTAGAACTTGCACTTATCTTCCTTGGTTGTCCAATGCCTAAAACAAATAAAGGCTCTGATAGCAGATTCCACTACCCAAGAGCTTACAGCAGAGCTAGATGGATGGGAAAGGGCATCTATTCCTTAAAAATTTACTTATTTAGGAACCAATTCCTTCTCACCCCTCATGAAAAACAAGCTCTGATACGAATAAACGCCTTTTCAGTGACCGCTTATCTTCAAGCTTGGTATACATCTCCAGTTGGAATTGATGCTCCAGCAAATGATTTGGCCCTCCTCAAGATGCTACATATCTACACGATCGAGGTTGATAAGGAAGTGGGTGCTACAGCCCTCAAAAAACTTCAGAACCATGGTTGGTACTTGAGTGAGGATCTTGTAGGATTTGGCTTTTTCTCAAACCTTGTGACTGAAGATGATAAGGTTCTAATGCTCCACAACCTTCACCACGCGCCTCCTCGAAAAGTGAGGGCAAGAAAGGTGGACCCCCGAATGTTGCAAAACCCCAATGACTTAAAGATTACCAGTTTTGTCACAACTCAAACACAAGACTTCTTCAAGTGTTTGAAAATAGAAATTCCCAAGAAACTTGAAGACATTGAGGAGCACCGTAATCGGGTCATGGCAGCCAAAGTAATCAACGACTGTGCTGAACGAGGAGTCAAACTGGCTACAGAGTTTAATGAGAAGCTCAGAAAGAGTGAGGAAGAGAGACAACTGGCCTTTCAAATCATTGAAAATCAGAGAAAGGAGGTCCCTCAGCCACTGAAATCCCTATATTCTTAATCAATATACGTCTTAAATAGAATTTAAGTCGCTTTGTTTTAAAACATATTTTTCGTTCAGTCTTATATTTGCTCTAATTATCCATTAATGTAAAGGAAGTGCCATCTGAGGGGTGCCTTTTTATCATTCAAATAAAATGATATTTTGTCTATTTGTTTTTCTTCCTTCATATAAAAACATAAAAGTGTGTGCGTTTATCAAAAATCAATTTGAAAAATTACCATATAATCGTGAAACGGTCTAATATATATATATAGAAAGAGCGCGGGAGTTTTGTTCAAATAAAGGGATCCATTGGTGGCAAACCGAAGCGTACCATTTTTAGGTGAAAAAATTGCGACCCATATTATATTATATCAGTCAGGGTGAGTCTTCTGCCACGTCAGGCGTAAGCTAGGTTAGGCGAGGGATCGTTGGGCGTGATCTCCGACTTTTCCAAAAAATATGTGGCCAGACCGCTCCTGATAAATCTCTCTACATTCGTCAAAAATATTAACCCACCCCATTCCCCATGTGTGCGTGTGTGTGTGTGTGTGTGTGGTTATATATATATATATATATATAAATTGAATTTCGCCGTGACACACCATGTTTGGCAAGCGCTTTACTTGAGCAAGCTTTATTTACTGATGCATATTATATCTATCGGGCAAATAACTTTCAATTCAATCACTTATTGCCCCTCTAAAACCGTAACAATGCAAATTAATAAGTAGAATATTATGTTCTATTACATCAAACACCTTACTCAGAGGAAAAGGCGACTCTGTTTCAATTCGAATCATCCATTTAAATAGTGTATCACAATATATGATGGTAAATGAATCCAATTAAATTCTGTTTATTAAATACCCGATTAATATCCTTTTAGGAAGATTTCCCATATGTGTGTGTCGATTTTGTATTAGTAAGCCATTCATACGTATCAAAAACAAAAAATATTACGCGCTTTTCACCTTAAAACATCGATGACGGGGGCGAGCCTACATTTGTCAAATTAGCTCCGAAGCCTAGCCTATTTAACCAAAATAATGCTTAACTATTGTATACATAATATAAAATAAAGTTTATTTATAGAGTTGAAAGGGTTTTAGGATTTTGGGGACTTATTTCTGGAAAAATAAAATAAACAAAATATGGCTGAATGTGAAGCAATTGATGCAAAGATTAAATCATTATAAAGGAAGAGATCAGCAAGGAAGGGAGTCATTACCAGGCTTTTAACTACCTTTAATAGCAAAGAAAATCCAATTTAAACAGCAGTGAACATTCCTCAAACAGTAGGCTGTGGACCTGACAAGATTGTTGAAGCCAGAAAAAGCTCTCCATAATTAGTGATTGAACCATTCTTCTTATTTGAGCATACAATTCAGTTCCAGTGAATATTCTTATGGCTCATTTTAATAGAAAATATTGTTTCAGGCACTGTCTCTACATTGTGAACAAAAAAAGAACTACATGTTTAAGTTTAAACGTTATTGTAACCCCTCCAGGAAATCTCTTCAGAGATAATTATGTGACTCTTACATGGTAAATTGGTGTCAATTCTTACTCCAATGAATTTTTTTTTAACTTCTATTATGATAATAGGCTTAACAATTCAGTTAATCCAAATATATATATATATATATATATATATATATATATGTAAATAAATTTATGAACTGAAAACTTTTAGTATTTCTTATATAATTTAAATTGACTTTGTGCATATAACTAAACAAATATTAAAAATAAAAGCCCTTCAATGTACAGTACAGCACTGAATAGAAGCTATTTATAAAAGAAAATGGGCTTTTGGTACAACTTGCATAATTATGATAGAGTCCTAGTCCAAACGTATTTGTCACACAGTTTACAAATTAGTTGACAAATTTATGAAAAAAGTGTGTGGAAACCATTCATGTGCAAAGTTTGAGACTTAAGGTTTTATCCAAAAATCCAGCATGGTTAAGCAAACTTAAATAAAATTTTTAGCCAACATTTCATTCGAAGGTGATATTGCTAGATACTTAAATTGTCATTCATAGGCTCTTGAAAAATGTAATGAATTTAAAATTAATTACTTTACATGTCACAAATACAAATTTAAGGTATGTCTATAGTGAACTAATCAGATGTTATGTAGACAATAAATAATTGTAGGTCTTGAATTTATGATAATTGTTGTAGGACTCATAATCTAATTGCTGACAATTAGAAAAAAGAAAGAATTCAATAGTTTAACCATAAACTAAATAAAATAAACATTTAATTTGGTTTTGTACATATAGCTATTTAGTTTATAGATATAGACTAAATTTATTTCGCATTAGCTATTTGATAAAACATTTATACATAAATACGAGGTAAGATTGAATCCACATCAACACAAAATTTTAGTCGCCAAAATAACAGTGAGCATTGTGTAGAAGCTTCAAATTTGTTACGCCAATACAACTTCTGGTGGGCTTTTCAATTTTGCAAGCTAAAAGGCTGTGGAACAAATAGTTTCTGAGTTACAAGGGCTTAAATATGACATCATTTTGAAGCTTGCATCAAGTCCTCCCACTTTTATGACTCTACCATTTTCAAAAGTTTTAGTTCACAGCCGTTTTAATACTCCTAATAATCTCTATGGGTTGTAAATTTATGAGTGAATTAAAAAAATAACCAAAAAAGGATTTATTTTTATTTTTAAAAATTTCCAAAAGTTGATATTTTCACAAAATTTGCAAAATTAACATCAACTTTGAGGCTTAATATAAAGGTGCCCAAAATTAGTCAGGAAGTTGGTACTTCTAGTTAAGAAAGATACATATGTATACAAAAACATATATTAAGGAATAGATCTTAACTCAACTCCTTCATATAGTTTTGCTATTCAAAGAAAAGTACTTTGTGAAAATTCTGAATTTTTTCAAATTTTGAAATGTTTAAATTTCTTTTTACAACATTGAATTGTAATTTTACTTCCATTTTATTACTTGGCAAGTTAATTCACAAATGTTAAATTAGCTGAAACCAGAAACTGCATGATTAATAACTGCAAAACATGTCCTGGTTTAAATGAATTACGGGGTTGGCTTCTTACCATTTTTGAAAACAATGATTATGACATGGATGATGAGTAGGGTGGATCGATTTTACATTTGTTTCGATTTCCATATTCTAATAGAGACAAAAACTTGCGCATGCATGAGAAAATAGCCTCTGCAAAATCTTAGCTTAATAGGTAATCATCTTCTGCCCCCGGCAGAGCGATGAAAATCATATTTTAGTAGTCAAAAACGTATTTTTAAACCCTAGCCTAGAGTCATAAAATTTTGCGCGTGTGTTATTTCATGCCTAAGCAACGATATAAATGCTATGGGAAATATATAAATGGATTATTTAAGACAAAGAGCCGATCTGAAAATATGTATAATATACATATTTTCAGATCGGCTCTTTGTCTTAAATAATGCATTTATATATTTCCCATAGGATTTATATCGTTGCTTAGGCATGAAATAACACACACGCAAAATTTTATGACTCTAGGCTAGGGTTTAAAAATACGTTTTTGACTACTAAAATATGATATTCATCGCTCTGCCGGGGGCAGAAGATGATTACCTATTAAGCTAAGATTTTGCAGGCTATTTTCCCATGCATGCGCAAGTTTTTGTCTCTATTAGAATATGGAAATCGAAAAAAATGTAAAATCGTCCACCCTAATGATGAGGTATCCCTTAAGCAGTGGCTTCATACAGACTATACCCAACTGGTCACAATGACAAAAAGTGTTTCGAATGTAGTAGAAGACATACGTGAAAGTGTAAAAAAGTTGAAAGTACACCATTTCATAGCAAAACCCCAAGCAAAATATTTGTCCAACTGTAAAGAAAAATCCCAATGATTCTACAGCATTAGTGCTTGTTGACTTCTCTGAAAACTATAGTTTTATAATTCAGGATGCTGTACAAGGGCATCACTGGGACAATACCAGGCTACCTTGCATCCGGTAGTCTGCTATCAAAAAGTTGATGGTGAACTAAAAGTTACAAATTTTTGTGTAATATCAGATTCACTTACACACAACACAACTGCAGTTCATTCTTTTTATGTGAAGCCTTGAAATTACTTAAAAGTCAGAATCCTAAACTAAACCATATTTGTTACTTTAGCGATGGTGTAGCAAGTCAATATAAAAAGTATAAAAACATCATTAATTCAGTGTTACATGAAAAAGATTTCCAACTAACATGTGGATGGAACTTTTTTGTCACCTCTCACGGAAAGAGCCCCTGTGATGGTGTTGGTGGCACTGTCAAAAGGTTAGTTGCCCGGGCAAGTCTACAAGCAACAAGTAAAGGTCACATCACCAATCCAAAAGAGATGTTCGATTGGTGCAAATCTAATATTAATGGTTGTATCAAGCTGAATAATAAATTGTCAATTTATGGCTGTGAGGCCATGGAGTGTTGATGACAATCAGACTTGATGCCTGAGTACAATAATAAATTCCTGAGTCAGTGCCTAAGCATGTGAATTATTGGCTATAAGTTCATGTTCTTTTTTAATATGTGTTGTTTTATGTAAATTCGTATGTAAACTTATATACAGCCATTGAGGAGGTTAAAGATCACCCTTTAAAAAAGACAACTGCCATTATCTTACTCACACAGGAGTCTATAGAAAGGATGCACCCACAACAAAACTTAGGGTTGTGTATAACTGTAGTCTTAAAGATGGCAAAAAGCATAGCTTGAATGACTGTCTCATAGAGGGGCCTAATCTTATTTCAGACCTTGTAAAACTCCTTCTAAGATTTAGATTAGGTGACTATGCAGTTCAAAGTGATATAAGCATAGCTTTTTTGAGAATTCATCTGAAAAATGACTATGACAAAGATCAACTAAGATTCTTGTGGTTTAATGATCCATATGACTTAAATAAAGGGTTTAAAACATTTAAATTTAATGTGGTTTTGTTTGGAGCAAATGCAAGTACTATTAATGAATCTGAGACAGTAAGATGTTACCCTTACAAGTTTGCCAAAGTCAGAATAATTGTTATAATCTAATAGTGACTCAACTTTATTTGTGGTTATCATGTTAAATTTTACATTAATTTGTTCTGCTGGCCACATTGTTTCATCCTGAATGAATTCAGGTCCATGAAACCAATTTTTGTTGGATTTTAGTAATTTACAGGATAATCCTCTTGTAAGAAAGTCTGCAGGATTTTGTTTTGTTGGAATGTATCTGAAGGTTATGTCCAAATTTTTGAAGATCACTTCTATGTAGATAACCTTGTAGGATCAACCAAAACAGAGTCAGAATTAAATGAAGTTTACATAAAAGCAGATAAAATAATGAAAGAAGGTAATTTTGAATTAAGAGAGTGGATCACAAATAATGAGAGACTAAATCAAAAAATAAAATCAGAAGACAAAGGATTAACAGAACCAACAAACAGGGTGAAAACATTAGGTATGATCTGGGATCAGGTAATGGTGCGGGTGCTTGAGGTGGGTCGGGTACAATCTCCTCAGGCTGCCCTTGTGGCGGGGAAAATATTGTGTGGAGGTAATTATGTGCTGCTTCTAAGTAAACAAAACGGGCTTTATGTAACACAGTGGCAACTAATAATGATTTATGCAAAGATGCACCAGCTCTTCTGGAACGTCTGGATGCAATTTTACCGAGCGATATATTTATCAACTTGTGTGCTTCAAACCCGTTTGGAACATCAGATATCATGTTCACCACCTAGGAATTGGTCAAGGCACAGAGAGCTAACTAACACGACTCTATACTCTATTTCCAATCTTGTAATGAGTTAAAGTGAAAGTTTCGCCTGCCTTTATACAATGTCGTTTTGACGTCATTATCAAGCACAGCGCATGGAATTTCCAGGTAGTAACATGAATCACGTTGCTGTTCTTTCACCTGTACACACACACACACACACACACACACACACACACACAGGAGAAAGTGAAACATGATTTATTTAATAAAAGAAATATTCAAGCTATATATATTTATCATACACGTGTAAGTTAACAATAGGCACATCAAAGATTATATTCAAGATGTATATTTAAAAACGTGTGATAAATAAGTTAACAATTGACTTTCTGTGCTAACATAATTTCAATTGTTAACTTATTTATTACACATGTTTTTAAATATATATGTCTTGAATATAATCATTGATGTGTCTATTGTTAACTTACACGTGTATGATAAATATATATAGCTTGAATATTTCTTTTATTAAATAAATCATGTTTCACTTTCTCCTGTGTGTGCGTGTGCGTGTGTGTGTGTGTGTATGTGTGTGTGTACAGGTGAAAGAACAGCAGCGTGATTCATGTTACTGCCTGGAAATTCCATGCGCGGTGCTTGATAATGACGTCAAAACGACATTGTATAAAGGCAGGCGAAACTTTCACTTTAACTCATTACAAGATTGGAAATAGAGTATAGAGTCGTGTTAGTTAGCTCTCTGTGCCTTGACCAATTCCTAGGTGGTGAACATGATATCTGATGTTCCAAACGGGTTTGAAGCACACAAGTTGATAAATATATCGCTCGGTAAAATTGCATCCAGACGTTCCAGAAGAGCTGGTGCATCTTTGCATAAATCATTATTAGTTGCCACTGTGTTACATAAAGCCCGTTTTGTTTACTTAGAAGCAGCACATAATTACCTCCACACAATATTTTCCCCGCCACAAGGGCAGCCTGAGGAGATTGTACCCGACCCACCTCAAGCACCCGCACCATTACCTGATCCCAGATCATACCTAATGTTTTCACCCTGTTTGTTGGTTCTGTTAATCCTTTGTCTTCTGATTTTATTTTTTGATTTAGTCTCTCATTATTTGTGATCCACTCTCTTAATTCAAAATTACCTTCTTTCATTATTTTATCTGCTTTTATGTAAACTTCATTTAATTCTGACTCTGTTTTGGTTGATCCTACAAGGTTATCTACATAGAAGTGATCTTCAAAAATTTGGACATAACCTTCAGATACATTCCAACAAAACAAAATCCTGCAGACTTTCTTACAAGAGGATTATCCTGTAAATTACTAAAATCCAACAAAAATTGGTTTCATGGACCTGAATTCATTCAGGATGAAACAATGTGGCCAGCAGAACAAATTAATGTAAAATTTAACATGATAACCACAAATAAAGTTGAGTCACTATTAGATTATAACAATTATTCTGACTTTGGCAAACTTGTAAGGGTAACATCTTACTGTCTCAGATTCATTAATAGTACTTGCATTTGCTCCAAACAAAACCACATTAAATTTAAATGTTTTAAACCCTTTATTTAAGTCATATGGATCATTAAACCACAAGAATCTTAGTTGATCTTTGTCATAGTCATTTTTCAGATGAATTCTCAAAAAAGCTATGCTTATATCACTTTGAACTGCATAGTCACCTAATCTAAATCTTAGAAGGAGTTTTACAAGGTCTGAAATAAGATTAGGCCCCTCTATGAGACAGTCATTCAAGCTATGCTTTTTGCCATCTTTAAGACTACAGTTATACACAACCCTAAGTTTTGTTGTGGGTGCATCCTTTCTATAGACTCCTGTGTGAGTAAGATAATGGCAGTTGTCTTTTTTAAAAAGGGTGATCTTTAACCTCCTCAATGGCTGTATATAAGTTTACATACGAATTTACATAAAACAACACATATTAAAAAAGAACATGAACTTATAGCCAATAATTCACATGCTTAGGCACTGACTCAGGAATTTATTATTGTACTCAGGCATCAAGTCTGATTGTCTCAACACTCCATGGCCTCACAGCCATAAATTGACAATTTATTATTCAGCTTGATACAACCATTAATATTAGATTTGCACCAATCGAACATCTCTTTTGGATTGGTGATGTGACCTTTACTTGTTGCTTGTAGACTTGCCCGGGCAACTAACCTTTTGACAGTGCCACCAACACCATCACAGGGGCTCTTTCCGTGAGAGGTGACAAAAAAGTTCCATCCACATGTTAGTTGGAAATCTTTTTCATGTAACACTGAATTAATGATGTTTTTATACTTTTTATATTGACTTGCTACGCCATCGCTAAAGTAACAAATATGGTTTAGTTTAGGATTCTGACTTTTAAGTAATTTCAAGGCTTCACATAAAAAGAATGAACTGCAGTTGTGTTGTGTGTAAGTGAATCTGATATTACACAAAAATTTGTAACTTTTAGTTCATCAACTTTTTGATAGCAGACTACCGGATGCAAGGTAGCTTGGGTATTGTCCAGTGATGCCCTTGTACAGCATCCTGAATTATAAAACTATAGTTTTCAGAGAAGTCAACAAGCACTAATGCTGTAGAATCATTGGGATTTTTCTTTACAGTTGGACAAATATTTTGATTGGGGTTTTGCTATGAAATGGTGTACTTTCAACTTTTTTACACTTTCACATATGTCTTCTACTACATTCGAAACACTTTTTGTCATTGTGACCAGTTGGGTATAGTCTGTATGAAGCCACTGCTTAAAGCATACCTCATCATCCATGTCATAATCATTGTTTTCAAAAATGGTAAGAAGCCAACCCGTAATTCATTTAAACCAGGACATGTTTTTGCAGTTATTAATCATGCAGTTTCTGGTTTCAGCTAATTTAACATTTGTGAATTAACTTGCCAAGTAATAAAATGGAAGTAAAATTACAATTCAATGTTGTAAAAAGAAATTTAAACATTTCAAAATTTTGAAAAAATTCAGAATTTTCACAAAGTACTTTTCTTTGAATAGCAAAACTATATGAAGGAGTTGAGTTAAGATCTATTCCTTAATATATGTTTTTGTATACATATGTATCTTTCTTTACTAGAAGTACCAACTTCCTGACTAATTTTGGGCACCTTTATATTAAGCCTCAAAGTTGATGTTAATTTTGCAAATTTTGTGAAAATATCAACTTTTGGAAATTTTTAAAAATAAAAATAAATCCTTTTTTGGTTATTTTTTATTCACTCATAAATTTACAACCCATAGAGATTATTAGGAGTATTAAAACGGCTGTGAACTAAAACTTTTGAAAATGGTAGAGTCATAAAAGTGGGAGGAATTGATGCAAGCTTCAAAATGGTGTCATATTTAAGCCCTTGTAACTCAGAAACTATTTGTTCCACAGCCTTTTAGCTTGCAAAATTGAAAAGCCCACCAGAAGTTGTATTGGCGTAACAAATTTGAAGCTTCTACACAATGCTCAGACTGTTATTTTGGCGACTAAAATTTTGTGTTGATGTGGATTCAATCTTACCTCGTATTTATGTATAAATGTTTTATCAAATAGCTAATGCGAAATAAATTTAGTCTATATCTATAAACTAAATAGCTATATGTACAAAACCAAATTAAATGTTTATTTTATTTAGTTTATGGTTAAACTATTGAATTCTTTCTTTTTTCTAATTGTCAGCAATTAGATTATGAGTCCTACAACAATTATCATAAATTCAAGACCTACAATTATTTATTGTCTACATAACATCTGATTAGTTCACTATAGACATACCTTAAATTTGTATTTGTGACATGTAAAGTAATTAATTTTAAATTCATTACATTTTTCAAGAGCCTATGAATGACAATTTAAGTATCTAGCAATATCACCTTCGAATGAAATGTTGGCTAAAAATTTTATTTAAGTTTGCTTAACCATGCTGGATTTTTGGATAAAACCTTAAGTCTCAAACTTTGCACATGAATGGTTTCCACACACTTTTTTCATAAATTTGTCAACTAATTTGTAAACTGTGTGACAAATACGTTTGGACTAGGACTCTATCATAATTATGCAAGTTGTACCAAAAGCCCATTTTCTTTTATAAATAGCTTCTATTCAGTGCTGTACTGTACATTGAAGGGCTTTTATTTTTAATATTTGTTTAGTTATATGCACAAAGTCAATTTAAATTATATAAGAAATACTAAAAGTTTTCAGTTCATAAATTTATTTACATATATATATATATATTTGGATTAACTGAATTGTTAAGCCTATTATCATAATAGAAGTTAAAAAAAAATTCATTGGAGTAAGAATTGACACCAATTTACCATGTAAGAGTCACATAATTATCTCTGAAGAGATTTCCTGGAGGGGTTACAATAACGTTTAAACTTAAACATGTAGTTCTTTTTTTGTTCACAATGTAGAGACAGTGCCTGAAACAATATTTACAATATTTTCTATTAAAATGAGCCATAAGAATATTCACTGGAACTGAATTGTATGCTCAAATAAGAAGAATGGTTCAATCACTAATTATGGAGAGCTTTTTCTGGCTTCAACAATCTTGTCAGGTCCACAGCCTACTGTTTGAGGAATGTTCACTGCTGTTTAAATTGGATTTTCTTTGCTATTAAAGGTAGTTAAAAGCCTGGTAATGACTCCCTTCCTTGCTGATCTCTTCCTTTATAATGATTTAATCTTTGCATCAATTGCTTCACATTCAGCCATATTTTGTTTATTTTATTTTTCCAGAAATAAGTCCCCAAAATCCTAAAACCCTTTCAACTCTATAAATAAACTTTATTTTATATTATGTATACAATAGTTAAGCATTATTTTGGTTAAATAGGCTAGGCTTCGGAGCTAATTTGACAAATGTAGGCTCGCCCCCGTCATCGATGTTTTAAGGTGAAAAGCGCGTAATATTTTTTGTTTTTGATACGTATGAATGGCTTACCAAAACAAAATCGACACACATATGGGAAATCTTCCTAAAAGGATATTAATCGGGTATTTAATAAACAGAATTTAATTGGATTCATTTACCATCATATATTGTGATACACTATTTAAATGGATGATTCGAATTGAAACAGAGTCGCCTTTTCCTCTGAGTAAGGTGTTTGATGTAATAGAACATAATATTCTACTTATTAATTTGCATTGTTACGGTTTTAGGGGCAATAAGTGATTGAATTGAAAGTTATTTGCCCGATAGATATAATATGCATCAGTAAATAAAGCTTGCTCAAGTAAAGCGCTTGCCAAACATGGTGTGTCACGGCGAAATTCAATTTATATATATATATATATATATATAACCACACACACACACACACACACGCACACATGGGGAATGGGGTGGGTTAATATTTTTGACGAATGTAGAGAGATTTATCAGGAGCGGTCTGGCCACATATTTTTTGGAAAAGTCGGAGATCACGCCCAACGATCCCTCGCCTAACCTAGCTTACGCCTGACGTGGCAGAAGACTCACCCTGACTGATATAATATAATATGGGTCGCAATTTTTTCACCTAAAAATGGTACGCTTCGGTTTGCCACCAATGGATCCCTTTATTTGAACAAAACTCGCGCTCTTTCTATATTTATATATATATATATATATGTTTGTTAGTACTATCATGTTTGCCTACCTTATTTCTTTCGCGGAGTGTTATTTAATATAATTGTGTGTATTTCTTTCAATAACAGAGAAGTTAGCTAAGAATATGATACCATACAAAATACGCGTAAATATCTTCATTGTAGAAATAATAACAATGAGAATATTAATATTTGAAGTAAGTGGTGGTTTCTGCTCGAATAGCTTGTAGAAGGATAAGCCCTTGGCCCGAAAAAGGTCTCTAGGGACGATTCGAATTGATGCGAACACGAGCGCTTGTTTTAATTTTATTTCGGTGAAACGAGATACTACAGCCCTTCCATATATATATATATATACCTTCTAATTATATTTTAAAAAGAGGATTCGTTTCCACATTAAACTGTGGGTCGATAATCCATTCAGAAGATACCCAGGAGAGATGAAAAAATGCATTGGTTTCCAGTGTGTGTGTGTGTGTGTGTGTGTGTGTTGCTCATATACAAACACAGCTGGGGAATGTACGAGTATATATATATATATAGATGGGGCTCGATTGATTAACTATATAAATATATTATGGTTTTTTATATGCTTTGTGCACAGACAAGCGTGTGCTTCATAATTTCTCTTCATTTGAAGTGAAGCGAGACTTATCAGGGATTGGGGGGAAGGTCTCTCATTATGAGTTGCTGTTCACAACGAAATCTTTTAGTTGGAGACAACTCACCATAATAATGGTAAAAAGTGGATTCAAGTGAAGGGAGACTTATCAGGGATTGTGGGGAAGGTCTCTCATTATGAGTTGCTGTTCACAACGAAATCTTTTAGTTGGAGACAACTCACCATAATAATGGTAAAAAGTGGTATCTGGCAACCGAATTGAAGGTCTTTCCGAAGAACAGAATAAAAATAATTATCATCATATGTTTTCACAGAAAACAGTTTTACTTTTAAACTTGAATCATTGTGATGAAATAAGCACATATACAGAGATTAGTTTAAATAAGTTATCAATAAGAAGGAAAGAATAAAACGAAATTTTTTTTTAATATACGCTTTATTTACGTTTGTTATTATTTTTTAATTTAATATGCGTCATAATTAGTTGGGTATCCCTTATAAAAATTCATTTTCTGTCTAACGAATTATTTATTGGGTAACTTTGTTAATTCTGTTATATTACTAAAATATATTGAAAGTTGCCTTTACTTTTAATCAATCCGGTTGATAATTACTTTATAACTTGGGAGTTAAACTTTTAAAAGATGCTGTAAACTATAAAAGCATCCTCATCTTAAGTTAGGCATATCAATAATATATTTTTAAGTCATACGTAAATCTTTCTGAAACAGTGAAATCATTGTTGAAATGCTTTATTTGATGGAGCTAATCGTTAAACACTATATACATCTATTGTAAAACACTATAAACATCTATATATAGATGGGGCTCGATTGATTAACTATATAAATATATTATGGTTTTTTATATGCTTTGTGCACAGACAAGCGTGTGTTTCATAATTTCTCTTCATTTGAAGTGAAGGGAGATTTATCAGGGATTGGGGGGAAGGTCTCTCATTATGAGTTGCTGTTCACAACGAAATCTTTTAGTTGGAGACAACTCACCATAATAATGGTAAAAAGTGGATTGAAGTGAAGGGAGACTTATCAGGGATTGGGGGGAAGGTCTCTCATTATGAGTTGCTGTTCACAACGAAATCTTTTAGTTGGAGACAACTCACCATAATAATGGTAAAAAGTGGTATCTGGCAACCGAATTGAAGCTCTTTCCGAAGAACATCACTACAGATTTGTTTGTGGGTACTTCTTTTATTTATTTCTTGTAGTACTTGTGTTACCTTATTTCTATACAATAATGTCTTGAAGTGCTATTTTGTACGGATTGGGGAAGGAAATTATAAGCCGTGCTTTTCAGAACATTCGATAAGTTTAACTAAGTTTAATGAAGTTCAAGTTAATGTTATATTTGATTCTAATCGTTAAACACTACATACATCTATTGTAAAACCCTATATGCATCTATACATCTATAGTGAAACTCTATATATATATATATATATATATATATATATATCATAAGCTGCTTAAAAGACTGTATATATATAATTATAGTAAACGAAATAAACTAGTTAACCATAAAATTAATTATTTTCTATTATGAAGTTTTCGAATTATGTGATAAACTATGTTATTTGTTTCGAAAAGTTTAAGTTCAATGAAGTTCAAGTTAATGTTAAATTTGCTTCTAAACGTTAAACTAAAATTAAATGTTATAATATGAAAAATAATATATATATATATATATATATATATATATATATTTACCTAACATAAGATGTTTAAAAGAATGTGTATATATATATATAGCATAATAATATATCTAGCAAGAGCAATCCGATCATTGCAAAAAAACTGGAAAGGTATGCAATTAATAAAGATTGATTGTGTATTTATTTAATAAACAGAATTTAATTGGAATAACTACCGTCATATTGTGTTACACAATGGCTGATTAATATTTCTGGGACACATGGCGCTATCTGGCAACTGAACACATTGCGCTATCTGGCAACTCAGCCAGAATAGAGGCTTATAAAAGACCGAGAAGTTGATGAAAGACTCATTCAAGCTCGGCTCCCAGCCGAGCAAGGACCTCTGGTCCTTCTCTTTCAGGCCCTTTGGTAAAACCCCTTAGTGGCCTCTTAGGTTAGGAAAACGAAAATAACTTGGGGGAGAACTACTCTCTCTCCTACAGTTGTCTCTCTCCTCCTACAGGTGTCTCTCTCTCTCTCTCTCTTTCAGTCGTCTCTCTCTTCTTCAGGTGTCTCTCTCTCCTTCAGGTGTATCCCTCCCCCCTTGGCTCAGTCAACTGGCTGATTCTGGCTGATTAGGAGCCTATAAAACAACGCCGACTCGGCTGAAGTCTTAATATGCACTTGGCTCCTGCCAGGTGAACACCTCTCTTCCTTTCTCTCCTCCTTTCTCTCTGGCCCTTTGGGGGGAATAGCTTGGGGAGGCCCCCAAGTTGCATGCCCCTTGCAACCTAGGTTGGCAACAAAGGCCAGTACTCTTTTTTTTCTTTCTTTTTTCTTTTTTTTCTTTATTTTAATTTTTTTTGCAACCCCCCACTCCATTTGCAACAACCCCCACCCCTTTGCAACAACCCCACCCCATTTGCAACAACCCAACCCCTTTGCAACATTGCAACATTACGTCATCACTTGCAACATTCTTGCACTCTCCCCTTTTCGGCTATACTACTGTCGAGGGTTCGACTTTCGATGCCGCTGGCAAAAATTATGTAAGAGTTAGTGCAATGGGACGCATTAGTTTGGCGTGAGCGCTGTGCCAGTTTCCGGCCCTCGTCACTGAATATATATGACTTAACTTTAAATTTGTATTGTGGTGAATATAGTCGATATAGTTGTCGCAGAGTCCGATATTATTTCGCGCAGTGGTGTATTCTCTTCGCATTGGCTCAAGTGTTTTTTGGGTAACAGAAGGAGAGAGAGAGAGAGAGAGAGAGAGAGAGATCGTTCAAGTCTTGATGTACAGTAGATGTTACACTTTAGAAGATTTTTTAATAATTACTGTTTGAATAATGGTTTTAATTTTTTTTCTAATATTTTCCAGTCGCACCGATGATAAATGTATTCTTCTAAATTGAGATGCGACAGAGAATGTTATACGGAGGTATTTATAACTAAAACTTACAATACTTTATTATCTGTACCATCGATTACAAAAATTGGTATACAGTAAACCACACCAACCTTCATGGCCCAATGTACCCCAGTTATTAGGAAACACTGGTACATACGCGGTAGGAATCCATTGGATTATGGTTCAAAATGACGACTTTCTTAGATTTTTTTTTCAC
Source organism: Bathynomus jamesi (assembly GCA_023014485.1). Classification (NCBI taxonomy): domain Eukaryota; kingdom Metazoa; phylum Arthropoda; class Malacostraca; order Isopoda; family Cirolanidae; genus Bathynomus; species Bathynomus jamesi. The sequence goes on along the minus strand of JAJOZX010000099.1, from coordinate 33,992 downwards.
AAAGTATATGGGATAACATTTCAACAAACATTTGAAACTGCGCATGAAACCACAGTCCAACAGTGTTCCTGTCTCCCATGCGAGAAATTGAAAGCACCCTAAATCTTTACACGTCACATAGGTGCATCCTATGTATAATACACAGTTTTATGGACTCCTTTCTTAAAGACGCAGTTTAAAAAAAAAAAGGGGGGTGCAGTTTAATTCCATGAATCTCAAATTGGACTACTTCAGTCATAAAAACATATAATTTATCTAACTTCTTTTCACTCTCGTTAACCCAATTTGTTTGGTTGATTTATCTGTTTAATGTTCCGCAACCACGAATGGTTATTGAGATGGCAATCCAATCTGGTATTATAAAGATTTTTAATTCCGTCCTCGTGACCCTCACTGACCTCTGTTGACCTTATTTCAACTTAATGAGGTGAACACGGTTTGATAGCATCATCCATAAAATATAAAATCCGGTGATGTGGAAAACAATATATATATACAGTGTGGCGCAAAAGTCGCGCATCACAGGAATTTTCAGTGTTGACCCTAATATATTATTTTTTTCTTTTAGGTAGGGGATGGCTGCGAAATTAACAATAGGCGAGAGGGTGAGCTTGGTTTTAATGCATGGAATACCAGGTACTACAAATCGATGAATCGGTACAGAATTTAAATTCTGTACCGATTCATCTATATATATATATATATATATATATATATATATATATATATATATATATATATATATATATATAAGCAAGGAACCACAGGGAAAAGGAAAAGGAAACACGAAGTCCGAGCGCTTTCGTAATATATTCACATCTTCAGGGACAAGAGAGAAATAGACAGAATTTACAAAGTAAATGAGTTAAATACACAAGCGAAAAAAATTCCCCAACAGGCAACTCAATCTAAAAACAATAAAAACAATCTAAAACTTCCCAAATAGATAACTTAATCTAAAGGCTACTAAATTATGGAATACATAAAAACTATATAAAAGAAATTATACAATTAACATGTACACATAAAATTTCGTTTTTTTTCCCAACAGGTAACGGAATATTCTGGAAGTATCACGTGCTGATGATTGCTCCATGTCCTTTGTTTCCTTAGACTACTGCATTCTTGCCATTTAATTGCCTGTTTTAATTAAATAAATACTATTTCTAATAACTGTTATCATTTTATGTGTACATGTTAATTGTGTAATTTATTTTATATAGTTTTTATGTATTCGATAATTTAGTAGCCTATTGTCTATTGAAGATGCAATTTCTTTTATTGTTAATCTTCTGTTATCGAAAATCATGGCTCTAGCTTCTTCCTGCTTGTCACCACTGGTTGATGTTGACGGTCGTTCTGAGCGCTGAGCATATCACACATGTCCTACCTTTCTTGAACATTTGAATCCACTCGTACACACTTCGCCGTGGTAACGCATTATTCCCATACTGAGCACATAAACGCGTGTGAATTTCAGCTCCTTTCACACTTTCTGCCCACAAAAAACGAACCACGGATCTCTGTTCTTCCAAAGTACAAACTGAAAGCGGCGCAGCAATGCTCACTACTCGTACGATATGTGACAGCTACAAGTAGCCTAAATAAGCTCTACTGTTGCTAGCCTAAATAAGCCTATACTGTTGCTAGCCTAAATAAGCCTATAGAGCTCAGTTTGGCTCGTTATTACGAGTATATATTATATATACTATATTATCACTAAAATAAAAAGTGCGGATACTTAGTGAAGTACCCTCGTGTGTATATGTGTATATATATGCCCTTATACTTAAAATGCAGGACAGAGGTTGTTTACAGGCTAGTTTTTAGTTAGAAAGTAAGGCCTCTACTCTTTTACAAAGTACAGCTCAACCCATACACCTATTCACGGTACGAGCAGCTGGCAGCATCATTGCCAAATATGGAGGGTTGACAAAAGTAAATAGATACAACGGTGATTGTCCTGAAGAACAAATGGCAAAGCTCATCAATGAATGTCACAAAGTGTGTCACCTTTACATAATGGCAAGGGGAAAGCAACACATTTCTAAATATAATCATTCAATAAATATTATTATTTACTGACTTTTATTATCAAATAAAAAAATTATAGAAAAACCAAAGGTGTCTATTTACTTTTGTCAACCCTCTTTTATAACCACATATGTGAATTGCGAGTGTTGTTGACACCGTCGCGGGTAAATTGAGCCTCATCACAGAACAAGACGTATCGATGCAATTGTCGATCGGCATTGAGCCAATTACAAAATTCCAGCCGTTGGGCACGATCCCCAGGTTGGAGCTGAACTCGCTGTACGTGGTATGGATACATGCCTTCTTCGTGTAACGTTCTACATACTCTCGTTTGAGAAACTTTAAGACGTGTGGAAATCCCTCGCCTACTAACATGAGGACTCCGCTGTACCATCTGAATAATGTTTTCTTGTTCAGCCACATCTTGTTGTACCGGACGCTCAGATAAAACAGTAATGCTAGGAAATGAACCGCTCTCTCGCAATCTCCGGAAAACGTTGCTAAACACTCGTCGATCCAGACGTAAAAGGCATACTGAACGCACAAAACATTAACTGCACACTGTGAAACACAACACTACTGCGTAGTTAGTTCGGTTCGGTAAGTAACTGTCAATTCAGTTCAAGGTGACGCATGCGCATATTTGAAATTCAAGCATCCATAGCTCCATAACCATTAAGAATCGGACCTACATTCATATGAAGTTTTTGACTGGGAATGACCTCAGCTATAAGCTCCCGAAGTTATGACATTTCATCGTGACTCACCCTGTATATATAGGGAGGGTCGACAAGCTTGCCCTTCGCACGAACATTTGAAAGGTTGAAAGGTATAAGCATAGACATTAGACAGGGACTCGCCTCAAATCTTTTACGACGACATAAACGAGGTAATTTCAGACTTGCATAATTATCCAATTACCTTTAGGAGGTGACTGAGTGCTAAATTTGATACAAAATTCGACTTTTGTACACATCTCTTATGTTGAATGTTTAATAGTTATAATAGTAGACTAAAAATTAGTAATATGGGTACCAAAAATATTGGTATTCATCGAGGGACGTCTGAATTCCCAGAAAATACATATATTCATCCTTACGAACCATCTTCTTTCCTTATTCCATCAAGGAAAACTCCAGTTTAACACGGATGCGTCGCAAGAGGACTGTGTAACCTGTGACAGTACTACTCGGTGGAAGAGATAGAAAGGGGTTAGATGTCTTTTCTTGGGCTCCGAGGAGCCCAAAATACGAATTTTACTGAATTTTACTGAATTTTAAAATATGAATTTTACTGAATTTTAAAATATGAATTTTACTGAATACATTTATAAGAGAGTATTGATCGTCATATTATATTTGGAAAACAGTCTTTTCCAATATCTGTGTTAAATCTAAAGTAAATACTTACTGGAGTCTGCAAAACATGGTTTATAGCGTCATCTAAAACTTTATTGCATCGACGCCACAACACGTTCAACCCCTTCTTGAAACAAATGGAAAACTACATGATACTGATTACATTGAAAATGAAAGTTGTCAGTTATTTGACGAGATTGTAATTTCTGTAAGTTTTATCTTTAGGAATGGTCAAACTATCACGACATTAAAGCAGTCGTGTTAACACTGCAATAGATTCGTACATGTAATCAACAATAATTTCTATTTGTCGTGTGCTTGGAATAATTTATTAAATATGCAATCTACAAAGTTATTTTTCACGAGAAAGAATAATTATTAACGTAAATGGGATTTGATTGCTCCCCCTTATAAATGTATCATAGTAACAATACTCTTTGTTTATAATTTCTCTTTTCAGCACGAGAGTTCCAGACAGTGTTGCCAGATGGAATTTTTAAAAATCTGATAAATCTGATTAAAAAATCTGTATAAATCTGTAGATTTATAATATTTATGTAAATAATAATTTTGACATATTTTTATTTAATTTACTGTCTTAAGGTATTATCAATGATAAAATCTTGTATAATATTTTCTTTATTTTTATAAACTTATATAAATATGGCACTTTAACATAAAAAAAAGTAAAGTAAATGAAAGTAAACAAATTGAATTCCGTTACTTTATGACAAAGGAAATACCTTTTGGTTATTGCTGTAATAACTATAAGAACACCGGAATACTTCTTTAATTCATACACATAAATGAAACCAAACAAAATCCTTTTTAGATTTAAACAGATAAATATCATTTTTTTCAACAAAAACAAAAACATTCCATGCTACCATGACGTAGAGGGAATATCAACCAATCAGCGCCGATTAAATGATTTAATCGGCATGTATATCGTAGTCAGAAGCGAGTCGACTCGACTTCTGAAACTGAATACCGAGAACATTTGTGTCCTATTGATTGAGACTGTAGGCCTAATATTTCCTTGTTGTAAATTTTGGAAGTAAATAATAATGATTGCTTGCTGGATTAAAAATCTGTAGATTATGCATAAATTATTGAAAAAATCTGAAAATCTGAATTGCTTCATAAAATCTGTAGATCTACAGATATATCTGTAGATCTGGCAACACTGGTTCCAGATACGAAGACCATGTTAAGGTGTTTAAAAGTGTTCATAACAAAGGTAGTAAAGTGATTAATATATTACAAACTTAAAACGTAAACTCGTGGTGCCGATTTCAACAAACTTTCAGTGAAAACCTTGTTAAAAGAGATGCCAAAACATGATTACTGAGATCTTTACACATTTTTCAATCGCCTGAACATTAAAAAAAAACAATTTAAAGTGATTTACTTAACAGAATTTCTCTTCAAAGTCTTGTTGAAAAAAGGCCCCTAAAAATGTTTTTTTTTTACCTCCCAAGTTGACAAGCTTTCATGTCCAGGTCACCTGCGTGTGTTTACTTGTTTACCATATCTTCTATAAAGGTATACATATATGATATTTTAAAAGTAAAACCACACTTATTTTTGGGGACTTATTTTATTCTTGCGGAGCTCGGCTATATATATATATATATATATAATTACACCAACCCACAAGGAAAAATATTTAAAATTAATTATAAAACAGTGTTTAAAAAGGCTAATTAATTTCGGCTGGTCACAATCAAGCCCTTTTCAAAGCCATAAACTAATTAAAATATCTAAAAAAGCTATAAAACTTTCGACCAGCTGAAGAGCTAAGGTTAAAATGACTGTGTGAAGGCATATACACGGACAGAGAGATGGTAGATGTCGTACGTCTGGCAGTTTGCAAAGGCAAACTATTGCCCAGAATTTCAAACCTTCGAGATAGATCTATACTAAAAATCAGTCCTGTACATCTGGCAACCGGTCACGACCCGAAACTGCCCTAAAATATTTCAAAATGTTAAAAATAAAGCTCTCCATACTGTAGGACAACTTAATATTGGAAATGGTGATTTCTGCCAAAATATAAAATGCCTCATAAAATGTCTCTGTTCCTGGTCCCTGACCTTTATGATAGGTTTAGAATCCTGAAGTTAAAAATATGATTATGCTGTTCCCTATGCTGAAGCATATATATGTATATATTATATATGCCTTTTAGGAATTTCATGTTTGTATGCGAACTTTTTTCCAAAACGTACATTATCATTTCAGGTGATAAACAGCACAATGTACACATCGCAAAAATATCCAAGATGTACAACAGATAAATACGTTGTTGTCGCAAACAACAAACTATATAACGTCGTAGGTACACTCGCTGCGGCTAATTGGACCATTGTGAGTAGGATTATGTGAAGTAAATAGTTTGAAAACTTAAGAAAAGGCTTAAATTCAGCTTAAACCCAATTAAGTCGACATACTATTGCGAGTACGGCCTCATGTAGTACAAATAACTTTAAGCGAGACTCTTGCTACGTCCATCGGATTATACTTTTTTAATGAAAATTATTGATAAATAATACTATTTATAGCACACAAAAAATAGTTTTAGAATTTCTTTAACATGCTTTGTTGTAGAGGAGACATCATACAGCTAGCAGTTCTCTGATTTTCCATTAACTTGTTGAGTTTCATTGGCTTGAGGGAGAGTCTCACAAAGATTAAAATTGGAATGGATTAGTATATTTGTGCAATATTACCTTTCCAACAAATTAAGTAACAAAAGAACTAAATAACAAACTCTCTCTCTCCTCTATATACAACTCCGGACCAAGAAACAGAATAGTCTCAAATGCGCTCATGGCTTTGATAATGTCGAATTCGGCTTTCTGTTCCGGAGAGTAGTATAGCCGCAAAAGGGGAGAGTGCAAGAATGGTGCAAGTTATTATGTAATGTTGCAAAGGGGAGTGGAGGTTGTTGCAAAGGGGGGTGGGGGTTGCAAAAAAAAATAAAAAAATAAAAAAAAGAAAAAAAGAAAAAAAGAAAAAAAAATCCCCCAAAGGGGGGGGATGCTGCAGGTGCAACAAGGAAAACTTGGAGGCGGCGTTATCCCCCAAGAGAAAGAAGGAGGAGAGAAAGGAGGAGGAGAGGTGTTCACCTGGCAGGAGCCAAGTGCATATTAAGACTTCAGCCGAGTAGGCGTTGTTTTATAGGCTCCTAATCAGCCAGTTGGCTGTAAATGGCTTGAGTTGCCAGATAGCGGCATGTATTCATTTAATTCTAATCGAAGACTGAGTTGCCAGATACCATTGTATACATTATTATAGACGCCTAATCAGCCAGTTGGCTTAGAAGGCTTAAATATTGCCAGATACCGCAATACCGTTGTATGCATTATTATATTTCTTAAAAGAATACCGGTAGTAGGTTTAGAAGGCGTAACATGATATAATTAAGTAAAACAACATTGCATCATTCTTTATTATAAATATATAGAAAATAAATATACATTTCAATTGAGGAATATGCATATAACAGTACAGGAAATATATACACACAATTATGGAGATATATATAAAATAAAATATACATTTCAAATAGAAATAAATATACATTTCAATAGAAATATGCATATAATCAGTACAGGGGAAATATCACGCAAAATATATATAAATACAATTCATAGAAATATGTACATAATCGTACAGGAGAAATATCAAGCAAAATATATATAAATACATTTCACTTTTTTTTCAAAATACTAAACTCGGTCTTAATCGAGTTTACAATTACATCATTATTGCTCTGCATTACGCAGTATATGCGGCTTAATAATATTTCACCGCTTAAAGTATAGGGAAACCTGTATTCGATATGAAGGGCTTTCATATCGTCAGTACTATTTTTGTTCCCACTTTACAACCGGTTGGTAAGTCATCTTTAAATACGTCTAGAATACAATCAAAAGCACGCACAAAGAGTTCATCGTTAGCTACATTATTAAACACAAGTTTATAAACACGCTTTTCCAATCGAGGGTTTATTTCTACCGACTCGAGCTTTTCAATCGTGAACTCACTCAACATAGCGGCAATTGAAATAATCTTCTAAATCGTTACGACAACTGCGCGTTATATAAAGAAATAGTTCTTCAGGGTGAACGGTGTAGGTGAGCTCAGCCTTGTACCGATCAATTGCTTTGTACCAAAGTTCATGGTATTTCAAAGAGTCTAAACTTTTAAATAAACGTCCAGCTCTAGACCATTCTCACCAGCCCTACACTCGGTAAACCCATCGAGCAGAGCGGTGTAGGCGTATTCAAGTACTGTATCAAAATAAAGCATGTCCGTAACACGCGCGTCTAATATAGTTTCAGTTTACGGAATCCGACGATTTCAAACATTCTGTCGAGGATGAAACGGTTTCGCGTAGGAACAAGAGCGTATTATCAGAAGCATTCTTCCACATCAGCCGTATATCAATGCACGGCCGATCGTTATTTATACACAACGTACATACAACGGCGTATGAGGGTGCGTCACTAATCTGCTCTCTTCTTGTACCTACGTTAGCAGGTATTTTATAACGATCTTCACTCCACTTCTCAACTATCACGAAGATTCTATTCATCTCCTCGATACTTAAATAAACCCGTTTGTTTGTCGGTCTACATTCCGTTTCCAGTACATAGCTAATGGTACCGGATTACGCCTGACACACGCGCAACGATTTCGTCACGGACACATCGTACGAGGCGTTGAGAATGCTGCTCAAAGGAAGTTCCATCGTATTCGAGGAGCGCACGTCCACTCGGCTCAAGCTCTGAGATAACTATGAGCCGTGTGAGGCACGCAGGTAGGCAGGAATGGTTCGACGGGCGGCTGACTCGATGATACGTGAATGGGCTTGTTCGTATGACCGCGAGTCGAATTGTTGTACATATTTCGGTACAAGAATTAATTTCATCACTACCAGCCTACGCACCAGACAGTTTGGATAAGAACTAGGAACATTTTATGTTTTACTAAACATCTCCACACTCCGGCGCACTATTTGAGAGGAACATATGTTCATATTTTTCCTTTCTGCCCATCAAACGATACTCGTCTCTAAACTCTGTTAAAAATTCACGCAGCACTAGCCACAACCTCACTACGAACCTCATCATGATATACGTTAATATAGTGATAAAAATACTTAAGATTGTCCATGATCACGAGATTCACATTTTCAGTCGTAGGGTATGAGTAATCGACATGGTGTAGCATGACGTAATACCGCTTGTCACACCACCCATCAGCAAGACTCATTATCCATACCTGCTGCTTCTCTTCTGCACGCGTTGTTTCTTTTACTTCACGGTGTATATGAGACTTTATAAAGTTTAGCTCTGCAGTATACTTCAGCACATCGTCTGTGCAACGAAAGCCTTCAACGGTCTCACCAGAACATCCGTAGAGTATTTGTACATCTTGGAACTTCGCACAATCCAATGTGTTTTTAAAAGAGGCATAGGATGGAGGAATAGGAAGTTTTTCGGTATCCACCACATCCTGGCACTTTACTGAATACCATTTCGTAAACGTTGTGCAAGCAATATTAAAGGTAGCCATTTGAATACACGTCTGATCTGAAACACGTCTGATCTCCGGCTTACTGCGGTCGACTGACCACGCAGGGACTCCCAGATAGTAGCATGACTCACGGTCTTACAGTGGGCGGAGCTTAGAACTTTCACCTACACACACACACACACACACACACACAAAGGAGAAAGTGAAACGCTATTTGAAACATGATTTATTTAACAAACGAGATATTCAAGTTATATATTTACAAATACGATTTAATAAACGAGATATTAAGTTATATATATATATATTTACAAATACGTGTAATAAATCAATTTTACAAATACGATTTAATGAACGAGATATTCAAGTTATATATATATTTACAAATACGTGTAATAAATCAATAGATACGATTATATACAAGACGTGTGAGTTAACAATAGAAGCATCATTGGTATCCAAAGGGTACGGTATCATAGGTACCAGGTAACTGGTAACGTTTCCTATAGGTGTTACGGCACACCTTCGTACCCCTAAGTTCCTTCACGCCCCCCAGCTTCTGCGCCGAAAATTGTGGGTGCCTACAATTAGTTGGGGAGGTTGTTCATCATCGTCCAAACATACTAGATCCTTCAACGACTCAAAGTTAACAACCTCCCGATTCGCATGGTTGAGCGTAATACCCTTTGCCTTCACGATATATTTCATTTCCTCCCCCACCCTGACCCGTACCCCATAAGTCTTAGGTCCTGTTGAGGCAAAAGAGTCGGCGTATGCGTTGTCCCCATACTCATCCTTGATCTCATCAGTGAGCTCGCCGAGGAACTCCCCAATAGTGGGCATGTATTCACCCTCCCTCTCTGTGAATATCACGCTATCTGTATCGGCATACAATACTCTCCGCCCAAGAGAATGCAATAGACCCAAAGTTTTATACGGGCGTAGGCTGTTGTGAAGCTGGCCACAGGTATGTTTGTAACCCTTGAGGTATCTGTGGCAAATTCAGTGTTGTTGTACTTTATTACGTAAGTATTACCTACATTTACGATCTCCATGACCTCTTTATCGGGGGCATTGGCATAATCCCAGACATCGCTATAACTTTGTGCCAAATGAATGCTCCCTCTGCCGGTATTCTGCGCAAATTTTCCCCATAGACTGTTTAGACACAACTTTGCACTAAAGCGCTTGCCAGGATTCTTTACAATTTGGACACGATCAAGTTGTATACCTTCGCGGTCGCGGTAACGTTGAATATAGGCAGACTTTTCATCTTCGGTATCAACTCCTCGCGGATACCCTGATGCCTCAACCTTATCCTTCAAAAAGGTGTTTATATATGGTGTGAAAAGGTTGGGTAGCTTCTGAAACCTCCACACCTCATGTATCTTCAGTATTCTATAACCATGGCGTACGGCTAGGGCCAACTCAGGACTTGTATATACGCCTCTGATCTTACGCTGGTGGGGTATATGGTTACATTCGCCGTTATCCTCTTCCGCGCACTTCACGCACAGGGGAAACATGAGCTTGTCGTCGATAACGACAGGTAAGATCGGCATCCATAAATTGCGTGGGGGGAGTACGTCTACGAAAGAGAGCCCAAAGTAACGATCATTCAAATTTTTTGAAAATTCATTGATGGAGGGTAGGCTAGGTCCCACCAGTTTCTCAGGAGCGCCCACGGGGTACGGATTGCTCTTCATCACGTATGGGTATTAGGGTGTCCCAATTTTCTTTCATAACACGACCTGACCACTCGTGTCATGCCCGGATGTGGTTTGGGCTAAAGCATTGGCTGTGTGATTTTCAACTCGATCAGATGATATTTAGAGGTCCCGACGTTTGATGACGTTTTTTTGGTTTTCAGAATTGATCATCATGGCGTTGACAAGATCAAACATCAAGTTGTGGCTTCTTGAGAGGTCTCCGATAGCAGAGCTGGCTAAATCTCGATTACCAAGTAATATGGACGTGTTGCTCCTTTTCTTCTACCATCACCGCGACCAAAAGAAGACAGATTCCAACAGTGTCAAGGCTGTAATATCGGCTGTATTAGAAATCTGGGCAAGAGCCAACTCGAATCTGGCAACAACCTCCGTTCATGCCTCGACTAAACTGAAAGCTTTGGTTCAGAGGTATCGAAATTTGCATAAAAACAAGAACAAGACTGGAATGACTTACAATATGCAGCGGGATGTATTCTTGGCTGATATGGAGGATATTTTTGATGTCGCCCGCTCAGACGTTCTGGATCGGGGAGATATCCCTCTTGAAGACAAGGAATTCCTCATTTCCCAAAGGGAAGATCGACATACGAGTTACATGGGAGGTGAAGATAGAAAATATAATGCAGCCACAATGAAAAGACAGGAAAGGGAAGGAGCTCTTGAGCGGGCACACCGGCGTCAAACGGAGGAGGCTCTAGCTGTAGGAGTCACAGAAGAGGCTACCGACAGCAGTTCTAGCATATCGTCAGCTGACAGTGGAAACGAAGCCGTCACTTGTGGACTTAAACCTTCGAAAGCTCCCAAACATGACAGACTAAAAGAAAGTCTGAGTGATCTTGACGTGGCAGCAACTTGGGATCGCGAGGGCCTTTCTGTTCGACAGGCAACATCAGCGTTTGCTGCGACTGCAAAATCTCTAGCTCTCGGTCCTGACAGTGTTCCATCAAAGAGCACGGTTCACCGCTTCCGACAAATGGCCCGTACAATGATAGGGACCAATGTTATTGGCCACCTCGAGCAGCTTCCACCTCGACTGCAGATCCACTGGGACACAAAGATACTCACTGACATCGAACAGGAGGGTAAGTCAGTCGATCGGATTGCTGTTGTGGTGACTGGGGATGGTGTGGAAGAGCTATTAGGAGCACCGAAAATAATAGACGGCACAGGACGGCAAATGGCAAGCGTAGTCCATCAAGCGCTCACCCTAGTCGGAATTGAGGACAAGATCATAGGCATGGTGTTTGACACGACGGCATCAAACACAGGGATAGTGCAAGGTGCGTGTGCGCGTTTGGAAGCGGCATTGGGAAGATCTCTTTTATGGTTTGCTTGCCGTCATCACGTTCACGAAGTGATTCTCAAGGATGTCTTCGTCGTGTGCCTAGGAACACCACCAAGTCCTCAAATCCCACTTTTCAGGAGATTCAAGGAGGCATGGCCATCAATGAACCACTGTCAGTTGGATGCATTTGACAAGGACGAGGTGGCTAAAGCCTTCATAAATGACAATGCTTGCCTTTTACAAATGCGACTTGAGGTAATAGACTATCTCCGCGATGCCCTAAGAAGTGGTAATCATCCTCGAGAGGATTATGAAGAACTTCTTCGACTGAGCCTCTTGTACCTCGGAGACGACGTAGTACGTTACAAGCTTCGGCCTCCAGGGGCTTACCATAAGGCCAGATGGATGGCCAAAGCTATTTACTGCCTGAAAATAGCATTACTGCAGTCCCAGTTCTCCGAACTTCGTCTCCAAGAACTGCAAGGGGTTCGCCGTATGGCTCTCTTCGTGAGCCTTGTATACGTGCGTCACTGGCACGAGGCTCCATCGCCATCAAATCTCCCAAAAATGACGTTAGGCTGTGCAATCTTCTTGTAGGTTACCATGACAAGGACGTTGGAAACACAGCTTACCGGGCTGTGCTCCGTCATCTGTGGTATATCTTGGAGGACTTAATCTGTCTTGCACTGTTTGATGACAGAGTTGACGACAATGAAAAGCGTAACATGACGGCTAACCTGAAAAAGCGCCCTGGGAAAGGACTCAAACGGGTCCAAGGCAAGGGACTGCAAATGGATGGCCGTTTAAGTCCGTGGGTGACGAGTCGATCCACCACACTCTTCCAGTTTCTTCAAGTTGAGCCCACGTTCCTCACCAAAGACCCTGAAACATGGCCTACTGACGAAAACTACCGTCTGGCAAAGAGCCGAGCTGCAGAACTGATGGTGGTCAATGATGCAGCAGAGCGAGGCATCGCCCTCATTGAGAAATACACAAGCAAACCTCTGTGCCGTGATGAAGAAGACCTCCAGTTCCTCCTTCGAACTGTCCACTCACACCGACGGAATGTGAGCCGGAAGGGAACAAAAACGGATCTCATGAAACACGTGTTTAGTTAAAATGCATAAATGTGATGCTTTGAAATTGTTGTTTGTGTGTTAAGATTAAAATACATGTTTATTTTGTATAATCATCTTTGTGATGGAACTTTTGAGAGAAATATTTCAGTTAATTTGCCTTTCAGTTAAGAGGAGAAATAAAGTGTTCAAAGTTCGGGACCTTTAAATTTCCTTCGATCTCTCTGAAATTTTACAGGAAGACTTCTAATGGGAAACATCAAAAGAGCGCAACACGAGCGGATTTGTATCCCGAAAAAAGATTTGGCCCCCTATGAGTTTGGGACACCCTAATGGGTATAAATAACAGAAATCGTAGTAATGGAGCTTCACGCCCTCCGTAGGTGGAAAGTATAGTTTGAAAGGATTTGTACGTACTCCAAACAAGCTATCACCACATTTGAGAGGATCCAGCACCATTGAACGCTTGATCGTTTTTATTTCCTCACGGTACACCTCGTCTGTCTCCATCCGTGCATCATATTCATGCTCCCACAAGACTTTGTGAGTGAACTGTGATCCTATAAGTTGATCGCGGGTGCGGGTTGATGCGAGACAGTCGGCAGGAGACCTACCGTGGATATCTCCGGTGATTCCGCACTCAGGACGGGGGCATCCATGCCACCAGCAACCGTTAAAGGAGTACACAGTCTTCACACCAGTGCCACGGTTTTCACTTAACCCATCAACCCAAAAAACACGTCCATTAATCTTAATGGGCACTTCACCCGTGTTGCGGGCATGCTTTATGTATACACCTGTCTGTTGCTGTAGGTGTATGAGCCAGTAAATAGCCTTGTGTCCGTAACTGGGGGTTGTTTCGGTGAATAATGGCTAAGGTGTCTTTAGGCATGAAGTTATTCTTGAACACCGTAAAACATAATGATGCGATGGTGGTTGCGACTTGCAGTGGATCGCATTTGAAACGGGCTATGTACATCCTTCTAAAGGCCTGGAAACATACTCTAAGCACGCGCACATCATTCACGCAATAACGCTCACATTCATCAGCTATATTATAAGGGTTACTTTCATTAAAACTGTCGTAGTATCGATCAAAGTCTTCACGTTCATCCATACAGTCAAAATAATGTTTGGGGGGTGGTGGGCCTACGTAGTTTAAAGTCTCGCTGGTGAGGAAAGTGTAAGGGAAGTATCCTTTGGAAACTTCAGCTGCTACTCCCATCACCTTGGGTAGCTTTGCTAATTTACAAGGTGTGAATAATAAAGTATCTTTAAATTGTACATTGCCTCTTATCTGCATCTGTATTAATTTGTTGCCTCTTTTCAATGGATCACCTGTAAATATCTCAGAGGATTCGTGTTCAAGCAACTCCTTATAAAGGAACTGCGTGTCAAACTTTGCCCCGTTATGGGCGAGAATATACAGTCATTTTTTTGAACTTGTCGGCTAACTTGACAATATAGGACACAAATAGTTTCACAGGACTATCGCGGACATTCGTTTTAAAAACGTTTGTCCGTTTCCCACATTTGGGGCACTCGTCACATTCGAAACCCATACACTCATCACAGATGGTCTGGCTCACAAGTAAATGTGGAATTACCTCTTTGGTTTCAGCGTTCGTATATGTTTCTATATCGTAGTATACAGTTATACAAGGGTTATTTTTAGGCTTAGCATCTTTCATATAACATACATGCTTTACTCCATCCGCCTTATATTCCTCCTGGCATGTAGGACAGTGAATTATGTCACACTTGTGCTTAAATTTCCCCCAATTATCCATTGTGTGAAACATACGACATTCACAGATTCTCATTTTCCTGCACGTGCCAATTGATTTATGGAAATCAAAACAGATATTATTGAAAAATGCGCGTCTACACACATCACAGTCTCTCTTCTCAGCTTCAACTACACGGCTTTCATATTTGGTGCTTTTACACTGCTCACATACCATGTGACGTTCTTTACAATGTCTCACTATATCATTCGAAAACTCGAGGCACCCCTTACACAAATCATGATGTCTCCCATATTTTCGACTTTTGTCATAACTAGCGTAAAGCCCCCTTATATTACGGATGGGGAGATACGTTGTCCCTGACAATCCTAAAATAAGTAGGGGTCTTGTACGATCTCTCACACAGCTTTTAAAAACATACACAGTCCTACGACGATCATCCAACCCAAACACAACTATGCGGACATTCATTTCCTGTTCTACCCTTCTCAGCTCTTCAGGACCCATATTACAGTCAAATTCAAGTTCACAGTCTACAGCTAGTTTACGGGCACGCTCCACGACTGTAGGCAACCAAATTATTTGAGTTCGTGTATTTTGTACAGTAAACATACGTGCTAAGAGTACTGCTATAAAGCCGCAACCACGATCGACGTTTATATGCTTTCGGTAAATAGTCGGAGAATTGAAATTAAGAGTATACGGTATGGCACTATGACCCGCAACACGGTGTACATGGTCAATATTTACCGTGAAGTTGTTCATATTGAAGGCTATACTACTTTGGGCGGCTTGCATTATACGTCCTAATATATATTCTATATCTTCAGCCGCCAAACGTCTAAATGGCACTATCACCCAATAATCGTCTACATCACCGTCATCTGACCCGAATCCAAAGGACAGACTCGTCCTGACTTCACGCTCGTCACGATTCTGAAGAGCAAACTCTATAATATGCTGTACAACCCGGCGTAACCCGCGCTCAATTCCATTGCTATACATGACTCTAGGGTCGACCCTGACTCTATACCGATTTCTAGTCAAGGCTGGGGTGGGGGCTGCGGATCGCACCAATTCGAGCGTTATACCATCCTCAACAGAACGGGGGGCGGCAGATGAATTAGGGGGTATATTAGCGGAAGGTGCTGCTGGGGGGTCTGTTGCGTAGGAGGTTGAGGGTTGGGGTTTTATTATTGTAGACTTAACAGAACGGGGGGCGGCGGAAGAATAAGGGGATATATTAGCGGGAGGTGCTGCTGGGGGGCTTGTTGCGTAAGAGGTTGAGGGTTGGGGATCTATTACCGCTGCAACAGGCGCGTATTTCGGGCGCTTTATACCTGACGTGGGGTTCTCATACCTCCGCTTTAGACGTGCTACCGGTATCGCTGGTGAGGGGTCGTTGGCAGGGGAGGAGATCACAACTACACTGTCGTCGAGGTCATCCGTAATGTCAATGATGGGCTGCTCTACCTCATCGTCATTCACGGTTCTGTGGGAGAAGAAATATAAGGAACAGCACTCAAAATTTGTAATATTTTGTAAATGACCCACTTAGGAGTGTGACGTGTTAGAAATGGACTCTGTAGAAAAATTCAGATTCACGAGCCCATCCACATGTATTATATCTGGACCTACAGGATGTGGTAAAACTGTGTTTATGCTTAAAATCATTAAAGAAAAGGGAGAGATGTTCTCGAAATTTGTGCGTAAAGTTATATGGTGCTATTCGACGTATCAATCAGTGTTCAACGAGTACCAAGATGATATTTTGTTCCACAAAGGCGTATATGACGTTAATTCATTAAAGGGAAATGAACATACAATCATTGTAATTGACGATCTCATGTTGGAGATGGATAAAACGTTTGCCGAGACATTTACAGTATTCTCCCACCATCTTAACATAAGCGTGTTCTTCATCAATCAGAATCTATTTTTCAAAAATAGATACATGCGCGATATGTCGTTAAATACACAATATCTAGTCTTATTCGCGCAACGTAGAGATGTATCACAAATTGGGGTATTAGCCAATCAAATGTTCCCGAATCAGCGTAAGGAGTTTTTGGAAGTTTATAAAGAAGCTACAAGCACGCGTTACGGATATTTGCTTTGCGACCTTCATCCGCGAAACACGTTTAGAGTGCTTCTGCGAACGAATATATTTCCAAACGAGCCTGAAACGGTATATATTCCAGAATGACAAAGAGACTAAAGAAATACCGTGAATTAATAAAAATCTATCATCGACTGCCCCGGGCATTGCAGCAGATGTTTATTAAAAATATCGATGCCGACTTTTTAAAATGCATCTGTGAAATCTGTCTTAACGTTATAAATTGCAATGTATCAATGAAAACCCATCAGAAGGCTCGCCTACGCCGCTACAAGAACATAATACGTGCACTCGCTCGTAAAAGCCAAACTGTAGCGAAGAAAAAACGAATTATTGTACAAACAGGAGGGGTCATTTCTCCCCATCTTATTTTCAGTTTTGGGTCCTTTACTGACTAGATTAATATAATGAAGAAAGTGGTAGTGATTCCCCACGAGGTGTACGCTTCACTGCAAAGGAATCCAGACACGTATCTAGATCCCCGTAAAAGCAGACTTAAAAGAATGGAAAGCGAATTGTTAGCCCTATTAAACAGTGAAAAAAAACCTGATGAGAAAAGAATCTTATACCAAGAAGCTCTGCAGAAATTTCTTCACGAGTACGAAAATTATAAGAGCCCTACAGAGATTCCTGTGGTTATTAGGCACAGCACGGGGGACGATGGACATGGCGACATAGGATCTGAGCCCGACGATACAGCTGACCAACAAAAAGATTAGCCACACAACATATCGAACATGTATTAAAAAATACCCTCCCACTTACATTGAGGAGTAAAGGTTTAATTCTTTATAATCTATTGAATGAGGACTCCGCCATACAATGGACCGATACAGGGGAGATCATTGTGGAAGGATCAAAGGTACAGGGATCGAATATCGTAGACATTGTCCATGATCTGGTGAGAAAGTGGGATAGGCCATCACCATCAGGATGGAAGCATATTAAAGCAAGACTACAACAAATAAATGTCCCTAAAACGTTGATAGGAAATCTGAACAGGTTAAAAGACTTGGAACATGCAACGCCTGTGACACAATTGAAGGCACCGTCACCCCCGGCGGTAACACCTTTGAAGAGGAGCAAGAAGAGGTTAAACCAACCCTACCCACGTGCCTCTAAAATACGCAAATGGCTAACGTATTAACTAAACGCTATTATGACATTTCTACCCCATCCTCTTACGGCGGCGTAGATAGACTGTACAGAAGTGTTTACGGAGTAGGAAAAAAGATGTTGAAAGATTTTTGAGGGAGCAGGACGCTTATACGCTTCATAAGCCTGTGAGAAAAAGGTTTAAAACAGCCAAGACAACGGCTTCCTCGATTGATTCTATTTGGCAAGCACTTTCGACGCACTGAGTTATAATGGATAGAAAGCCTTTCACCGTCTATCGAGGGATGCGATACCAGCGCGGTAGTGGACTTGGGTCCATTTTTTCATCCATACTACGTACGGCTGTTCCTTTGCTGAAGAGGGGTGCCAGATACCTTGGAAGGAAAGCGCTACAATCAGGTATTAACACTGCAGAAGACATATTGGCCGGGGCTAAACCTAAAGAGGCTCTAAAAAAACATTTAAAGCGTACACGGGACGAAATCATCAAAGATGCAAAGAGAAAAATGCGTGGTGGCGGGAAGAAGCGGGCTGCCCGGAAGAAGGGGTCACGTGGTATTAAACGTAAAAGGCTATCAAAAAAGAAGTGCTGTAAGCGAATGAAACCTATGGTTGACCACTTTTTTGACTGATATAAGCTAAGGACATTGATCTCATGAATCATAGTTTGTTTACCACTTGTCGAGAGAGGAGTCACTATTTCGCCATGGCACGCTTCATCCACCCATGTAGTTCACAATGCTGTAAATCGGAGCTGTCCCTTTTTGAGCTACCTCCAACCCAAGTTTCTATTGAGCACAGTGACTTTATTACAATTAACCCTTTAAACACAATTAGTTCCCCGAGTGCACCTATAGAATTCGTGATACCCAGCTCAGGCCCTTACTTTTTTGATCCAAGCTGTGTGCACATGTACGCTAAGCTACGTATAGCCCATTCTGATGGAACGGTCTGCGATGACAAATATGCTGTATACCCTGAAACAAACTTTCTGCACTCCATATTCAACCAGTGTGACGTATATTTAAATCAGACCAACATATCGGCAGGCACGGGGTACTATCATCTACGAGCCTATCTGGAAAATGTCCTCAACTTTTCCAAAGAAGCGAAGGCTACCTTTTTAAGTGCGGAGGGATATTATCAAACTAAAGATGAAAATAGTATAAAGGACAAATTTAAAAATTCTAAAAAGAAAATATACGAGTGTTTTGGACGGTTGCACACAGATTTCACTTTCCAGGAGAAGTTGCTTGTGAACGGGGTGGATATGAAAATAAAGCTCACCCGCACGAGTCCTGAGATCTGCTTAAATCTGGATGCGGATCAAGAGGGTGCAAAGCCCGTTGTGGTTCACATTATGGACACATACCTCCGCGTACGGCGAGTGAAATTAAGTTCACCAAAACAACTAGAAATTGAGAAAAATTTACTAAACGCTACAGTGAAATATCCTATTAACAGAGTGCAGATCAAACTATATACGGTTCCTGCAGGGTTGGCATCGAAGCAGATAGAAAACATTGCCTGGGAAATCTTCCTAAAAGGATATTAATCGGCATGCAGGACCACGCTTCGGTGAATGGAAAATATAGAAAGAGTGCCTTTAAATTCGAGAATTTCGGACTTAAAAATATAACTCTATACGTTAATGGCACTGCTTTGGGTGGAACAATGGGTACGGACTATTCATCAGACGCTGTGTTACCTCTTTGTGCCAGAGCCTATAGTAATCTGACCCAGGTGATTGTGATGAGCTTGGTAATGGGGTAACGCAGGAAGAATTCATTGATCAATTTAACCTTTACCCGTTTGACATTACACCTGACTTATCTGCTAGCGTAAATACCCATTTAACCCCACAGCAGAGCGGAAACATCTCAGTGCGGCTGGAATTCGCCAAGCCTATAGACGCTCCTATTAGTGTACTAGTATATCTCGAATCGCAAGCCCTAATAGAAGTAGATAGATTTAGGAGCGTTATCACTGACTTTTAAAATGGATGCTAATACACTTCAGAAAGTAATGGAGCGAGTCACACGTTCCAAATTTATCGGCGTGTTTGCGAAGAATGAAACATTGAGTTTGCCAAGTACGCGAGAATGCGGTAGTCTTATTGTGAACACAGACATCATCGGTAATGAAGGGATTCACTGGATCGCTGTCTATTTTAAAAATAGACAGCGCCTGTACTATTTTGATTCACTCGGTACTCAACCCTGGAGTGACCCTATTATTGTAAAATTTCTCGCTCAGTTACATATTCCCGAAGTTGTATGGACCCCATTTCGCATGCAAGGATATTTTACTAATGTTTGCGGAATGTACTGCGTCTCATTTCTCATGCATATGTCAAATGATAAAGAATTTATAAATTTTTTAAATTTATTTGACCCGTGTCACACTCGCCGAAACGATGAAATGGTATGCAGACAGATAAAAAACCGTTTTCCAATTGTACGTACTCGTTGTATATTATAATGTTTTTGTTCGTATATTTGTAACGATATATTCTGTAGTTGTTTATTGTACTGATTTCTTTCATTTAATAAATTTATGAAAATATATTGTGTCTTCTTATCCCAAAAAGATCGAAAAACACTTACATTATTTCGGTGTGACATTGTTGACTGATCAGTATATCCTCCCTATTCCGAGATTCTTCAAAAGATTGTATAACACGTGTCAAATCCTCATCGGACCTTAAAGGAATAATGTTTTTAAAACATATACAGAGTATACAGACAGATCCCCATTATGTGAAGATATTTGGTTCGAGGAATAACATTGAATGCCATAAAAATTTCGATTTTAGCATAATGGGGATAACCAAATAACATTGATTGACATTTTTGGCGAGTATCTATTTGACGAGATACTACAACTCTCCATATATAAAAAACGAATTATAGACACTTACATTTCTATGGTACCCTGCGTCGGGTTGTAAGGAGCGTCACTGCAAATATCTTCAACGGTTTGCGTTGGAAATAATTCGCCACGGTCAATCGCATTGAAAAGACTAATTGCGGTTAATGCTGCAGTATCACTTTCTTCATACAATTCCGGGGAGACGTACAGGTCCATGGTGGAGGATGTGTGACATTGCTGACTGTTCATATCCCCGTATTCCGAGATTCTTCAAAAGATTGTATAACACGTGTCAAATCCTCATCGGACCTTAAAGGAATAATGTTCATTCTTTTAAAACATATACAGAGTATACAGACAGATCCCCATTATGTGAAGATATCTTTGGTTCGAGGAATAACATTGATTGCCATAAAAAAATTTCGATTTTAGCATAATGGGGTAACAAATAACATTGATTGATATAAAAAATTTTTGGCGAGTATCTATTTGACGAGATACTACACCCATCCATATATATATATAAATCTAATTATAGACACTTACATTTCTATGGTAGTCCCTTGCGTCGGATTGTAAGGAGCGTCACTGCAAATATCTTCTACGGTTTGCGTTGAAAATAATCGTCACGGTCAATCGCGTTAAAAAGACTAATTGTCGTTAATGCTGCAGCGTCACTTTCTTCATACAAGTCTGGGGAGACGTACAGGTCCATGGTGGAGGGAATGATTAATCACTGACGCGAAAATAGCTACTGTTACTCCCAACTGAAAAATATCCCCTTTTATATGCACAATCGCCAAGCTCCGCCCAAAAGACCAGATGTTCGTAGTGATTGGCTGCCGATGTAGCTGGGTGGAGCTATGACGTGTACCAATCCGCTATAACGGGACCGGATGAGTAACATATATATAAAATCGTGTTTCTTGAATTATAGGCACTTACATTTCTATGGTAGTCCCTATATTATATTTTTACTTACAAGTTAATAGTATTGTTTTCTTGTGTTAACATAATTGCTAACTTATTTTATAATAAAGAAATTATATCCTAATTATATTTTTAAAATAGCATTCGGTTTCCACATTAAACTGTGGGCCTAAGGTGACGTGAAAACTTTATCCGTTGTCACTCTTCGAGCTAGTTGTTATTATTACTAAAGAGAAAATCATGCATGCTTTTCGGTCATACTACTGACTCGTTTCAAATGATGCATTAACATGCTTTTCGGTCATACTACTGACTCGTCAAATGATGCATTAACATGCTTTTCGGTCATACTACTGACTCGGGGTCAAATGATGCATTAACATGCTTTTCGGTCATACTACTGACTCGTCAAATGATGCATTAACATGCTTTTCGGTCATACTACTGACTCGGGGTCAAATGATGCATTAACATGCTTTTCGGTCATACTACTGACTCGTCAAATGATGCATTAACACGTTTTTCGGGCATACTACTGCCTCGGGTCAAATGATCCTGTTATTTTAAATCCGGTTCAATAATCCTGTTATGTTGAAATGTGGAAGAGTAAGCAACGACTCCCTGACGAGATGTATTTCGTAGGTTAGGTTAGGTTAGGTCTCTTACATATAAAAACCCATTCACTAAGAGCATTGGCTTTCCTTCTCACTAGAAACAAACTCTGCCATTTTTCGATTATTATTTATTATAATTGTGGGTATAGTTAACTATATATATATATATATATATATATATATATATATATATATATATATATAATTATTAGTACATTCAGGTATGCCTACCTTATTTCTTTCGCTGATTGCTATTTAATATACCGTAATTGTGTGTATTTCTAAGAGTCGGAGTGAGGTGAGGTTTTGATCGATTTGACTGGTAGAAAGGTAAATTATGGTCAATCGAGTTGGGCAGATTCTCGGAATTCCTTTCCTCTAGCGGATTGTGTTTTGGTTAATTTCAACTTTTAAATTAATTTTCGCAAATTCTCGTATTTTTTCAATTTTTTTCGCATGGAATGAGGCTCGTGTGTTTCATAAATTTTCATCTCGTATGGAGTGAAGGGATACTTATCAGGGATTGGGGGGAACCCCATTGACCACGACGAAACCCTATTTATGAGATAAGATGAAATAGTGATTTGAGAATAATCTTTGTGCAGTTTAAGTAAATACATTTATTCAAGTAGAGGTTGCAACCTCTCCTTCCTTCATGCGAATACTGTAATGTTCTACATAATGATACAACTTAGATATTATATATATATATATATATATATATATATATATAATATATATATATCGGGTTTGGGGAATGACGATCGTCTGTTTGAATTGTTTCATAAATTTTCATTTCCGTTCGTTTTTCCCCACTGATATTCGAATGTTTATAATGAAAATTGAGTGTGTAAAATTATTTATTTGATAAACAGAATTTAATTGGATTCATCCCAACGTCAGACCATTACTTTGGTCTTATATAATTATTTTAGGAGAATTTAATAAACATAATATTAAAGTACATTTCTTTCTCATTAAAATGTTCAGGGTCACTCGGCCTGTTTTGCTTTTTTTTTGTTTCACTACAGATTTGTTTGTGGGTACTTCTTTTATTTATTTCTTGTAGCACTTGTGTTACCTTATTTCAATACAATAATGTCTTGAAGTGAGTGATACTGACATCGTGTGTAATGATTCATTGAGGCAGTGAAACTCATTTTCTTTTCAGATATGCAAGTTACCCATAAAATTTGAAGCTAAAGTAAGTAAAGAAAACTAATTTTGATGGGAGACTTGTCTTGCTAAGAAGCCTCCAAGACTAAACTTCTCTCTACTTTTTTTTTTCCAACGTCAGACCATTACTTTGGTCTTATATAATTATTTTAGGAGAATTTAATAAACATAATATTAAAGTACATTTCTTTCTCATTAAAATGATGCGTAATAATATATATCTAGCAAGAACAATCCGATCATTGCAAAAAAAAACTGGAAAGGTATGCAATTCCAGGTTTAATAATAATAAAGATTGAGTGTGTAAAAATTATTTATTTAATAAACAGAATTTAATTGGATTAACTACCGTCATATATATTGTGGTACACAATGGATGATTAATATATGGTTTTCTGGGACACATGGCGCTATCTGGCAACTGAATACATTGCGCTATCTGGCAACTCAGCCAGAATAGAGGTTTATAAAAGACCGAGAAGCTGATGAAAGAATCATTCAAGCTCGGCTCCCAGCCGAGCAAGGACCTCTGGTCCTTCTCTTTCAGGCCCTTTGGGAAAACCCCTTAGAGGCCTCTTAGGTTAGGTAAACGAAAATAACTTGGGGGAGAACTCCTCTCTCTCCTTCAGGTGTCTCTCTCTCTCTCTCCTTCAGATGTCTCTCTCTCCTTCAGGTGTACCCCTAACCCTTGGCTCAGCCAACTGGCTGATTCTGGCTGATTAGGAGCCTATAAAACAACGCCTACTCGGCTGAAGTCTTAATATGCACTTGGCTCCTGCCAGGTGAACACCTCTCCTCCTTTCTCTCCTCCTTTCTCTCTGGCCCTTTGGGGGGAATAGCTTGGGGGAGAACTCCTCCCCCAGGTTGCATGCCCCTTGCAACCCCGGTTGGCAACAAAGGCCAGTACTCTTTTTTTTCTTTTTTCTTTCTTTTTTCTTTTTTCCTTTTTTTTATTTTTTTATTTTTTTTTATTTTTTTTGCAACACCCCCACCCCCCACCCTTGCAACAACCCCCACCCCTTTGCAACATTACATAATCACTTGCAACATTCTTGCACTCCCTTTTTGCGGCTATACTACTCCGGAGTAACGTCCCTTCCACGGTGGCCCCTAGTAATCGGTCGCTGGTGGGTGACCCTTCCACTGATTCATTCGTGGGTGGGTTGTTGACGAAAGTAATGCATGACAGTAAGGATGGTAGTGTAGTCATTTATTGACTTATCTTCGTGTCGTTTTATGCTCATACTTTAACTTAACTAAGTAAGGATAACATTGTTTATGTTCTAGTTTCCAAATTTTTCTTTAACTGTTGTTATAAAACATTACTAACTTGGAAACTTAAGTGTTATAAAACACTATTAAGTTTTTATAATTTTAATCTTATGTTCTAACAGGCTAAAATTAAATTACACCTCGTTATAAATGCGGATAAACCTTAATCGGAAATCAAGTAGGCCTAAAGAAGCGTGATAGGCCTTGCGTGTGACAAATAAAAGTCTAGGACGGGACAAGAATAGGTCTAGGGCCCGAAGGGAAAGTTTCCTTTAGAAAGGGTCTAGGGGACAATTGAATTGTATTTACTTTACTGTCTCAAGTTCGCCTTAAAATTTTAAAAGTGGGTCCCATTTCTCACCGGCACGAATGGAAATAGGTAATTATTGAATGTTTCACCAACACTGAAATTAATATCCAAAATACATTTTTCTAATGTATTTTGGTGTATTTTGTTCAAATATGACCTTCGTATCTTGCGCAAATGAACCGAAACAAAGTTATGAAACATTAAAGTTTTCCTATGTTTTGGTTCATTTTCGCTAGAAATGAAACACACTAAAATACATTAGAAAAATGTATTTTGGATATTAACAAAAACCAAACGGGCTAGTAACATACATACATACACACACACACACACACACACATATATATATATATATATATATATATATATATATATATATATTAGGGTGCGTCACTGCATAAGGGAGAAAACCTGAAGGTGATCCATTTCTTTCGCTCGCTTTCTCAATTAAGCCACTGAAAGAGAAAACACCACAGACAAATTTTAATTTGAGTAGCCGTTTATTTAGGGGTCGCGCATCAACTACAAAGTTTGTACACTACATACTACATATATTCTGGGATTGGTTCCCCCGTACTGATTATTTTCAGGGGAAGTAACTCCATGAAAACTATGTCTTGTTTAACACTCTTAATATTTAAAACATTGCAGCATATGAAGACATAATTCGTGTTTTATATTTATAAAAATACATTTTGCTAATACACTTTGTTAAGGATATACTATAAAATACATTTCCACAAAAACCTATAAATAGCAACCACATTCCAGACCTCAGAATTAATGGTAATTCCACAACACATGTTAATCATTTCAATTTCCTCGGCATTTACTTTGACAAGAACTTAAACTGGAATGAACACTGTAAAATAATTGGAAACGAAACAGCTAAACTTATATATTATATTCTGGGAATGGTTTCCCCGTACTACGTGAACACCAACAAAACGAAAGAAATTGACAAACAATACACGGAAATGGCATGAAAAGAACTAAAAGCCTTCAGAAAGAAAGTATTTTTCAGCGAAGAAGGTCCTTCTTGTTTACTGTCTTCGGGTACGCTCGCCGATGATCCTCTGCCACCTGGATCATGTATTGGAGCTGATCCTCGTGCTTGGTACGCCCCTTTGCCGTGAACTCGTGGATGAGCGCCACTCCTCTTTCAGCAGGTCGTTAGTCACGAGGAGCTTCCCGACCCGTTCCTTTCCCAGATTGTACCCATCTGATGTTATTTAGGCCGCAGGGGGCATTGACAAGAACGCAGTATCGATTTCAAGATGGTGGAAGATCTTCTTAGTTGTGGAGGTGAAGAAGTCCGGAAGATCTTTTGCAACGACGTCTCTTGCGACGGCCAACACACGAGGTCTGGGCTCGAGGGATCCTTCCACAGAGTTCATGTTAGAGACCATCTTGAGTTTGTCAGCATCTGCAACATCGTCGTCGAAGAGAGCGAGACCGACTGTAACTTCAGACAAGTACCATAGATGCCGACTCATCGCCTTCATGCCGGCTTCCTTGATAATGGGATCCTCATGTTCCGCGAGTTCCTTGAGCAGCGTGAGGTCCATTCGTGCTGCTGCGGAAGCTGTCTTGGCTGTGAACCAGATGCGTAGGTAATGTTTTACGACGAAAATGCAGAAATCTCCGAGCTTTTCCCAGAGAAGTCCCATGCTGTTCGGGCCACGAGAGGAAGAAGGACGTTGCGGCCGCAAGAGTCTAACAAACTCCTCCTTGAACATCCAAATCTTCAGGGTTTCTCCAACAACCAGATTTCATCAGCTAGCTTCTTCACTTCCTTAGCACCTTTCGTCGCCATTTCATTAAGCAAACCACCTGTGGAAGAAAAGAAACCAACAATTAATAGAGAGCCTCATATAGAAAACCTTAACCCGATGTATTCCAGGGTATTTTAACGAAAAGAACAGCCGAGGTGGGGTCATATGACATAGATACTGATAAACCAGATCATATGGCCCAACCCCGGTATAAATAGGGTTATTAATTCACTGTGCGCGACCCCTAAACACTGATATATTGAACTGATTTTTATACTGCAGGTTTTCTCATTAAGTGGATAAAAATTGCAAGCGAACGAACGCGTGTGACAACTTCATGTTTTTTGACGCACCTAATATATACAGGGTGTCCCAAAAAAGCTATATACTCTTTATAGCATCATATATTTTATAATTAAAAACAAAACAAAACAATATATTGTTATAGCAATTGCCGATGAAAGGTAAATTAGTAATCTAAGTGATCAAAATGTTATAGCGAGTTGTTTGCATGTAAAATTTAATTAACTACGCCAAGTGCTCAAAATGTTCTCCGGCGGTATGAATGCACTTTTGAAAGCGTCGACTAAGCCATTAACTACGCCAAGTGCTCAAAATGTTCTCCGGCGGTATGAATGCACTTTTGAAAGCGTCGACTAAGCCTGGCCTTGTTTTATCAAAGGCCTTGTAATGGCGAAGCCTATGGCCCGAACATAGTCTAGTCACTCACTAGCTTGCTTCGGACTTAGCCTACGCACTCATTCCACGATACAAACTCTACAGCATTCAACTTTATTCAGTTCAGCAAAAGAACCCATGTTGCGTAAACGTTTGACACTGGAGCAACGAAAAAGTGTTCTGAAATGGTATTGGAAATTTGAGAATGTGTCCGAAGTCCAGCGGCAATGGATCCGGGAATTTGGTACAAAGCCACCGACACGTCTCGC
Organism: Bathynomus jamesi; assembly: GCA_023014485.1. NCBI lineage: Eukaryota > Metazoa > Arthropoda > Malacostraca > Isopoda > Cirolanidae > Bathynomus > Bathynomus jamesi. Next base: position 6,084 of record JAJOZX010000099.1, on the reverse strand, counting down.
CATTACAAGCATCCGTGACAAGTTTGAGGCAGAGGGATCTGCTCAAGATATGCACAAGAGAAGATCTGGACGACGCAAATCAAGTGCGAGTGATGAAAACTCCGTTTTAGTATTGCAAAAATTTAATCGATCACGACAGAAATCAGTTAGGCAATGCGCCCGTGAGACCGGAATCAGCAAATCAGGTGTTCACCGGATTTTAAAGTCGGCAAAATGGAAAAGCTACATTCCAAGTCTGTTACACGCCACGACTGAAGATGACCCTGTTCGCAGACTCGAATTTTGTGAATGGTTTCAGTCAATGGAAGCCGAAGACATACAGTTTGCCAACAAAATCGTGTGGTCTGATGAAGCTACCTTCAAGCTGAATGGCACAGTAAATCGACACAACTGCAGGTACTGGTCACTTGATAATCCACACGTTTATGTGGATAAACATGTTAATTTACCAGGAAACAGCATGGTGTGGTTTATCATCCAGGGGTTTGGTTGGACCATTTTTCTTTAATGGGACAGTTACCGGTGCCGCATATCTCGACATGCTGCGGACAGAAATTATACCTGCAGTTCGGAAATTGTTTGGAAACGACGACTTTTACTTTCAACAAGATGGAGCCCCCCCTCATTATCATTGTGATGTCAGAAGGTACCTCGATGAAACGTTGCCTAACCGTTCGATAGGACGAAGAGGAAGCGTTGAGTATCCTCCACGTTCACCGGACTTGACTCCACTTGATTTTACTTGTGGAGCTACCTGAGGGATGCAGTTTATGGCACAAGACCTGCAACACTCGAACACCTTAAGGATGCAATTAGGGAAAGTGCGGGACCATCACAGCATCCACATTAGTCCATGTCTGCGAATCAGTTAGTCGACGCATTCAAAAGTGCATTCATGCCGCCGGAGAACATTTTGAGCCCTTGGCGTAGTTAATTAAATTTTATATGCAAACAACTCGCTATAACATTTTGATCACTTAGATTACTAATTTACCTTTCATTGGCAATTGCTATAACAATATAGTTTGGTTTTTTTAAATTATAAAATATATGATGCTATAAAGAGTATATAGTTTTTTGGGACACCCTGTATAACCTAACCTTAACCCGTGTGTTCTCCGATTGCGTATGCTAACCGGGGGGCGAAGCCCCCCATATCCCCCCATGATAATATATACGTACTAAACTTGGTAATTATTGAATGTCAAGGTCACTGTTAGTGAAACATTCAATAATAACCTGGAACTATTCAAATAAAAATGACATGGGAGGGAAAAATGAGATTTTCTCATAGACTGTGTACGACCGAACTCTGTGACAAGCTCTTTTCCACTCTGGTGACCTGTTCTCGACTGTCTTCGCTGGACGCTCCCTGGCACACTCCGTGTTCGGTCAGTTGTTATGGTTTCGCCAGGGAGTTTTTTTTTTGGGGGGGGGAGGTATTTTTTATGAACGTGTAATTTAAAAGAAAGTTAGAATACATCTTATTTGAGGAATTCCAGAGTTCTAATTGTTTTATATTACACTGGTATGCATCAATTTTGCTGTCAAGGGTTTTGTAAGTGATTCTTATAGAGTTTCTCCTGCTGATTTCGAATCTGCAATCCGTTTTTCTCAATCAGCTCAGGTTATCCGGCTATGGCCTCATAAGTAAAATAGAATTTTTCGTGATTTTGTCAAAGCGGAATTGGAACAGTAAATCTATCATCACTTGTTTCACTTGTATAATATCTTTTTTTACTTTTCAGGCATATAGATAAAATATTTCATAATGAATAGAGCGTGTAAAAATGATCCCAATAGATTCTGCTACATATGTGGGACGGTTACCATGCCAAATAACCAGTCCCAAATCACTAAATTTGTGAAGACAATGTATAGAGCATACTTTGGAATTAAGCTAGGGGACCAGGACAAACATTTCGCCCCTCATATGTGCTGCAAGACGTGCATTGAAAATTTGAGAAGATGGAGCAAAGGCAGAGCGAAATCTTTGCCTTTTGGAATTCCCATGATTTTTAGAGAAGGAAAGGATCACGTGACAGATTGCTATTTCTGCATGACAAACCTCCAAGGTGGGCTTAGAAATTTATTTTTCTTAAATATTTTGAAATCCTCGTATGAAACTTCTTGACATAATATTCACCATAATGTAATATTCACCATATATAGCATAATATTCACCATAATGGTAATCATACATTTACATATACATATTGTTATAGAAAATACATTTACACATACATATTGTTATACAAGTTACATTTACATATACAATGATTGTATATTTTCTTTCTTTTTCATTCATATTGTCCCCGAAGGGACAATATGAATGAAAAAGAAAGAAAATATACAGACTCCATCGACCTATTTCATATCTTACAGACTGCAGCCTTCCCTCACGAGCCGCCACTGTCTGAATGCTTCTTCTAATTCATATGCAAGTTTTATATCCATGTTTCTGTGTTTCTATTTTCAGGAGTTAACAAGAAGAATAAACACATTGTTGTATACCCTCACATTCCTTCTGCTATGAGACCTGTACCCCATGGTCCTGGAATTCCAACACCCGACCCACCTCAAACCCTGGACTTCGATGATTCTGATGATGAATCAATGACCAATGCCAATGACCAGTCCCAGTCGTATATACCTCAAAATACCGCTTCAAATGAGCCGAGGCCTCTCAACCAGGCCAAACTTAATGATCTTACCAGGGATTTAGGACTTTCCAAATTAGCTGCCGAGATCTTGGGCTCACGACTTCGAGAGGACAACTTGCTGGTTCCGGGAACAACATTCTCCTGGTATAGGAAACGAGAGGAAGAATTCCGCAAGTTTTTTGCAGTGCACGAAAATACCTCTTCCTTAGTGTACTGCTGCAATGTTGAGGGGCTAATCGAATCCTTGGGCCTGCCATATAACGCATCAGAATGGAGGCTATTTATAGACTCGTCTAAACGAAGTTTGAAAGCAGTACTTCTCAACATTGGGAATAGGGTTGCATCAGTCCCTGTAGCACATTCAGTACAACTTACTGAGAGCTACGATAACATGAAAATTTTACTGGATGCTCTCGTATACGAACAACATAACTGGAGGATCTGTGGAAATTTGAAGGTAATACTAATATCATAAGTAAACTATTGCTATTGACTATGTTGTTTTTCCAAAGGTTATTTGAGAGCGTATAAGAACACTTAACTTCCCCACAGAAGTGATACAGTCCAATGCATAGATTTTTTTATCTGATAGAACAAATTCTCTAAATTCTTTAAATATTTTAATTTTTTTTCAGATTGTGGCATTTGTATTGGGAATGCAAGGGGGATACACGAAATACCCATGTTTCCTCTGCAAATGGGATAGCCGAGCGGATGAGAAGCACTATGCACAGCGTGAATGGGCATCCAGAGAGAATTTTGAACCTGGGTCGCATAATGTCGTTTCAGTGCCCCTTGTACCACCAACAAAAATTTTGCTCCCACCACTTCATATTAAGCTGGGCTTGATGAAAAATTTCATCAAATCAATGAATAAGGAGGGTTCAGCATTCCGATATCTCGAGAGTAAATTTCCTCATATATCTGATGCTAAACTAAATGCTGGGGTTTTTGATGGTCCTCAAATTCGAACTTTGATCAAGGATACTCAGTTCGAAAACGCAATGACTCCAACTGAGAAGAATGCCTGGCAGGCATTCAAATCAGTTGTCACTGATTTTCTTGGCAAGCGTAGAAGTCCAGAATACGAGTCCGTTGTCGAAAACTTGATGGAAGCTTTCAAAGCTCATGGGTCGCGCATGTCCATAAAAATGCACTTTTTGTGGTCCCACTTGGACTATTTTCCTGAAAATTGCGGGGATTATAGTGAGGAACAGGGTGAACGATTTCACCAAGATATCAAAATAATGGAAGAGAGGTACCAGGGAAACTGGGATATCAATATGCTGGCGGACTATTGCTGGTGTTTGAAGCGAGACGTGCCCGAAGAAAAACACAGACGGAAAGCCAAAAAAACTTCATTCCTTCTTCAATAAACTTTTTTCCATATTCATTGTATGAATAAAAGTATTTATTCACACAATGTTTTCATTTTTCACGAGTGTTCTTATAATATTACTCGTATCTACAGTGTTTAAGCTAAAAAAATCAATAAATTTGGGTTTAAAATTGGACTTATAATAAATGGCCAATAGAGAAAAAACCTGACCTGATTGAGGAAAACCAATGTCATTTTCGAATTCAGCATGGTCGAATTATATAATATGAGTTGAAAAAACCCTCACAGCAGACAAAACAAATTCATATGCATACCAGTGTTATCCAACTAATTTATTTGATCTATTTGACCAGATTAAATTATTTAATTATATATATCAAATGCTCAAAACTAAAACTGTTTATGAAAACAGGATTGAACGAAACGGGAGTGGGTCATCATTGTGTGACTGATATTCCCATTCCTTATTGGTCAAACACAACACGCCTCGTCTACAAGTAAGAACGAGTTGAAACCTGTTCGTATGGTTTCATACGCGCAGTCACGTAGCTTTTCCTGAGAATTACGTTACTGAATTGAATTGAATAACCTTTATTAATAATAAAATAAATACAGTGGTCTTACAATTCACAATGACATAAATGATTGTGAAGTTGGACTACTTATTTTATTTAATTTGGCCCTTAAGCTTTAGTCTTTACTGGTCTCTGATTAAAAATAGAAAAGGACCTGGCTCCAGCTCTTGCGGCTCGTGCAACATCTGCGTGGTTTGATGCTCATTAAATCGAAGTACTACCATGACCAGCTAATTCTCCCGATCTTAATTCGATAGAAAATCTTTGGAATAGTGCTCAGCAGAAGGGTCAAAAGCATAAACGAGGAACACTTAGTGAACTGAAGAGGTGTTTGATGACAACCTGGCAATCGATAACTACTGTACAGAAGACTGCAAGAGGCTTGTTGACTCGATACCACGTCGATTGGAGGCCGTAAGCAGAGCTAAGGAGCCGTTCAAAAATTACGTAACATTCAGGGGGTGGGAATGTGTATGTCCAAACGTTACTGATTGTTACAGGTGGGTGTGGGAGTGTTTGAAGTGGCCTTATGTAACGCTATTAACCAATGACTATTTTATGAACCCTCTGTGCTTATGGACAAGAGATAAACGTTTTTTTAGTTCTGCTTAAAGTGCTGACAACCCAAAGGGTTATAATAGCACTAATAATACACTTATTTTAATTTAGAAAATTTATTGATAGTGCAAGTTGTTACAACAGCATCATCAATTTATAAAAAGTGTTCCAAATATTGAGTCAATGTAAATTTTTACCAGAAAATGAGTTAATAAAAATAGGTAAGGTAAAGCCTCCTTACAACTATTACAATGATAACAGAAAATAAGAATAAAGGATAAACGCTAATGATACAAGCATATTGTTGTATTTAGATGTCATCTTCCCATGGTTGTCGTCGAGATTCAGGAGAAAGTAGTGGTGTACCCATGACGACAGATAAATTAGGTGAAATTTCTAAATCGTCCGTGTCGACGTCGTCCTCATCCAGGGCCGGATTAACCATATGGCAAAAGCGGCATATGCCGCCTGCCCCTTGCTTTCGGGGGCCCGCGCTGCGAATGCATATCGCAGCACACCCCACGCACACAAGCACACTGTACACGTCACGATCACAGTGTCTGTCGCTGCAACCGTTGTTGCGACTGCACTGCAGATTATTGACGTTTTCGCCCGAGCTAGTAACCCGTAATCAATGATCTTTATATTGCAATTCATCATTTTTGTCATTTTCTTTTGCAATTTTGCGATTTTTTAATGGCATTTTCACTTCCTCACTAATGGCCGACCTAAATTTTCATTTTTCCTAACCACGACGCCCATGTTCGTAGCCGAGGCAAGGGGTCCCGGTTACGAATGTGCTGCGGGCCCAGCGCAACCTTAATCCACCCCCGTCCTCATCAAACCATTCAAATTCCTCATTTTTCATGTACCTGATGGCACACATACGTTCGCGTTGACGTTTGGCCGCTACACGCTAAGGACACCACGCTGCACTTCAGTTTGGCAG